>SJYX01018526.1:42721-52797 GCA_006410675.1 Oreotragus oreotragus
CACTCTCTCCCACCTTTGCTTTGTTCTTCCTCTCCCATGTATAATCACCCAAAAGTGTATGTGTGTTGGCTTTTTTCTTCTCAGCTTTTATTTTATATTGGAGTATAGCTGATTCACAAATTTGTGTTAGTTTCAGGTGTAAAATAAAGTGATTCAGTCATACATATACAAGTTTTTTTTTTTTTCGAATTTTTTTTCCCAGTTACATTGTTACAGAATATTGAGCAGAGTTCTCTATACTGTACAGTATGCCCCTTTACACATAAGTTGTGAACGTGAAAGTGAAAGTTGCTCAGTTGTGTCTGACTCTTTGCAACCCTGTGGACTATGAAGTCCATGGAATTTTCCAGGCCAGAATATTGGAGCGGGTAGCCTTTCCCTTTTCCAGGGAATCTTCCCAAACCAGGGATTGAACCCAGGTCTCCCCCATTGCAGGCAGATTGTTTACCAGCTGAGCCACCAGGGAAGCATACGTAAGGTCATCCATCTTAAATACAGCAGTGTGCACATGTCAGTCCCAACTCCCTAACTACCGTTGCCCACTCACTCTTACCCCTGGCCCCCGGTAACCGTAAGTTCCTTCTCTAAGTCGATGAGTCTGTTACTGTTTTGTAGGTAAGTTCATTTGTATCATTTTTTTTTTAGGTTCCACATATGTAATATCATATGATGTTTCTCTTTCTCTCTCACTTACTTCACTCAGTATGACAATCTCCAGGTCCATTCATGTGCTGCAGGTAGCACTGTTCCTTTTAATGGCTGAGCAATATTCCACTGTATATAGGTACCACATCTTCATTATCCAGTCTTCTGTTAATGGACATTTAGGTTATATCCATGTCTTGGCAATTGTCAACAGTGCTGCAATGAACACTGGGGTGTGTGTATTCTTTCAGACTGTTTTTCTCTGGGTTTATGCCCAGGAGTGGTTCAGTTCAGTTCAGTTCAGTCTCTCAGTCGTGTCCGACTCTTTGCGACCCCATGAATCGCAGCATGTCAGGCCTCCCTGTTCATCACCATCTCCCGGAGTTCACTCAGACTCACGTCCATCTCACCCTCAGTCGTCCCTTTCTCCTCCTGCCCCCAATCACTCCCAGCATCAGAGTCTTTTCCAATGAGTCAACTCTTCGCATGAGGTGGCCAAAGTACTGGAGTTTCAGCTTTAGCATCATTCCTTCCAAAGAAATCTCAAGGTTGATATCCTTCAGAATGGACTGGTTGGATCTCCTTGCAGTCCAAGGGACTCTCAAGAGTCTTCTCCGACTCCACAGTTCAAAAGCATCAATTCTGCAGCACTCAGCCTTCTTCACAGTCCAACTCTCACATCCATACATGACCACTGGAAAAACCAGGAGTGGTATTGCTAGTATTTCTTTTTTTAGTTTCTTAAGGGACTTCCCCGTTGTTCTCCATAGTGGCTGCATCAATTTACATTCCCAGCATCAGTATAGCAGGCTTCCCTGATGGTTCAGAGCGTAAAGCATCTGCCTGTAGTGCAGGAGACACAGTAGTTGCAGGTTTGACCCCTGGGTCAGGAAGAACCCCTGGAGGAGGAAATGGCAACCCACTCCAGCATTCTTGCCTGAAAATTCCCATGGGCAGACTATATTGGAAGGCTATAGTCCCAAGGGTTACAAAAGAATCAGACACAACTGAGTGACTAAGTACAAGCCCAGCAGTGTAGATTTCCCTCCTCTCTGCACCCTCCTCCAGCAGCTTTTATTGTATGTAGATGTTTTTTGGTGACAGCCAAAAGCAAAATTAAAATGAGATGTCCCCTCACACCAGTCAGAATGGCTATCATCAAAAAACCCACCAAGAAACGTGTGCTGGCTTAACTGTCCGTTTCTTCCACTAGAACATGAGCTCCCTGAGGGCAGGACTGCAGTGGCGGCCAGGGCCAGAGTAACTTTTCTGCTCGGAGAATGTTGTCTGACTGGCAGTGAAACTGGCTCACAGTCTCAATGGAGAACCAGAAGCTTAAAACACACACACACACACACACACACACACACACGGAATATTAGTCAGCAAAAATAGATATTTGTGAAAGTCTTGAGATATATTACTTCAATTGTCCAAGGCCTTTTTTCAAGCAAAGACCCTGCACTAAGTAAAGTTTTATAATTTGTGGTTAAAATGTTCACATAAGCTTGCCAACAATATATCCTTGGGAAAAGCCGTTCTCTTTTACTGGAAATACTTTTTTTTTTGATACTAAAATACTTTAGAAAAAATATGATATGATTAAATAGACTTTTAAAAAATGGGATGTCCTTACTCAGAAACAAATAAACAAAAAACAAAGAAAGAAAGAAAAGAAAAAGGAAAAGAAAATATTTCTTTAAAAATGTTGCTACTCCAGAAACCCCAGCATCTGGGTACCATGGGCATGGGCCTACTTTCTGTCATCAGTTAACTGACTTTCTGTATATCTTTCTAAGGCTTCTTTTGTAATGAATTGTGACATATGCGGATTAATTTCCTTTCCCTTTTTGCGCTTAAAAATGAAAATTAAAAAAGCAAAGGAAATATAAACCTACCCACAGATCCTTTTTTTTAATCTGTAGTTCTCATTGATTTTACATAAAATTTTCAAATTGAAACGTCTGGAGAACTTAATCACAGAAAACAGTCCTTGAATTAGAGCCATTGTTGAATAGGGGTGAACTAAACATATAAAGTGGGCTTTCCCGGTGCAATGCAGGAGACGCAGGAGATGCAGATTCAATTCCTGGGTTAGGAACATCCCCTGGAGGAGGGCATGGCAACCCACTTCAGTGTTTTTGCTGGGAAAATCCCATGGACAGAAGAGACGGGCTATAGTCCATGGGGTTGGCGAGCTGGACACGACTGAAGTGACTGAGCACAGCATGGCAGACATATTAAATGTCAGTATTTAGCCTAGATTTTCTCTTAGAAATTAGTTCTCAAACTTGAGTATAGATCAGCATCACATAGATTACTGGTCTTCCCTCCTAGAGTTTCTGATTCAGTAGATATAAGGGTGGACCCAAGAACATGCATTCCTAACAAAGTCTTAGGTGATGCTTATGATTTTCTGTGGTGTTACTTTTAGAACCTCTCTTTAAGACATCATGATGGCATTGGAGTGGCGGCAGTTGGCTTTTCTGAAGAAAATTTCCCAAAGTCCTAGGTGATCCTGATATGGCAGAAAGTTTAGAGTAGACAGTGTTTAGCAATTACATGATGCTTCACCCTCCTGCTTTAGAAGCCAAACTACTTCCATATCTAATTACATGGGAAAAGAGAGGGAAACTTGGTAGATATTTAGTCTATAACATAAAAGCATCATATAGGAAAAGTGGATTGGGAGTTATGGATTAGCAGATGTAAATTATTATATATAGAATGGATAAACAACAAGGTCTTAATGTGTAGCACAGGGAACTATATTTAATATCTTCCAATAAACCATAATGGAAANTTAGTCTATAACATAAAAGCATCATATAGGAAAAGTGGATTGGGAGTTATGGATTAGCAGATGTAAATTATTATATATAGAATGGATAAACAACAAGGTCTTAATGTGTAGCACAGGGAACTATATTTAATATCTTCCAATAAACCATAATGGAAAAGAATATAAAAAAGAATATATATATATATACACATATATATTACCACCTGGGATGCCCTTCTACATAAGGGCATTAATATATATATATAGGACATTTATATAGATATGTATATATATATGTATAGCATTTATATGTGTGTGTGTGTATATATATATATATATATATGGCATATATAGTCCATCCCAGGTAGCGCCAGTAGTAAAGAACCCACCTGCCAATGCAGGAGACACAAGAGACATAGGTTTGATTCCTGGGTTGGGAAGATTCCCTGGAGCAGGAAATGGCACTCCACTCCAACATTCCTGATTTTTATGGGTAGAGGAGCCTGGTGGGCTACAATCCTTAGAGCCCCAAAGAATCGGACACAACTGAGTGAGCACACACACACATACACACACACGTATCTGTCTGTCTATCTGTATATATATATATATATATATGTATATAACTGAGTCACTTTTCTGTACATCAGAAATTAACACAACATTGTAAATCAATTATATGTCAATAAAATAAATTTTAAAAATGCATCATAGTCATTTTTCTTGGGATGAAGACTTCCCCTATAACTACTTTAAAATTAGAACAAATAAGATGTGCTTATTGGAAAATTAGAATTTCCAGAAGTATTTAGAATAATAGAGGGAAATTCTCTCATATCCCCTCACTTGATGCAAACTCATTTTTGAGCACCCATCCAGGTTAATTTGTTCTTATTTCTCTTGAAAAGTTGTAACATTTAGAAGTATCTACCAAAGTGTAGAAAATGAAGTCTGACTCTGGTGGATAAGTTTGTATTCACTGGAAAACAGGGTGCTTACAGGAAGGTGCTGATACTGTACTGACGTGTTAATGGGCATGGCTTATTATCTAGAGCTGTGATGAGAGCTGGATCTCATTATCTAGATCTGCCATCCAGTGAGTGATTCAGGGCCCTCACTTGCCTGGCCCTTTCCCGGACCTGGGAGAGGCCTGAACAATGTGTTCATATGGTCACAGACTTTTGTAAATATTATAAAACTGTAAGATATTTGTGTATCTTACAAATTTTACGTATTTTCTTCATCACCCACCCTTGTCCCCTAAACTGTAGAAAATTTTATGCAGGTCCAATATGGATAAAATTCTAATGCTTTCTATAGATGAAATAAATTTGAAGGGGAAAAACTGTATCTTTCACTGTAAACTATATGCTCTTTTTTGGGAAAAATCTCCTTTAATTTTATGAAGAAAAACAAAACTAAAACAGGAAGCAGTTTTGTAGGAAGACATTTTACCCTTTCATAATTTATCTTTAACAGGTCTATTGCTATCTATTGAGAGATCAGTTTAATGAAGTTATTTATGTCTCTTAGCTTTGAGTTTAATAATTCAAGGCTACTAGCAAATTCACAGATCAAAGGTTTAAGTCTTAATTGGTCACTTGCCTTTTAAGGTGCCTTAAACATTTGAATGTAGTTACATTGCACTGTTAATATGAATTTCATGGCTTTTTTTCTTTCATTTCTGTTCAAATACTCATTTTTAGTTGTTCCTCATTTGTTCTCCTTTAGTCAGCCTGGTTTTCTCAGTCCAGTGATGTTGGTTCTAATAGTAACTAGCATATCATTAACTACCCTGAGCAGCTAAGCACAGCACTGTAATCCTCAGAGTTTCATCTGTGAATAGAGGGGTAGTGAATCATATCTTCCTGCCACTACCTACTCCTCCACCCATGTGATTAAATGAATTAATTGATTAAGCTCAATGTCTTGCAAATGGTGGGGTCTTCGTAAATACCAGATGACTTTTCATAAAGGAATGGAAGCCTGGAAGCTAGTTAGACAATGTTGGTGTTGATATGACAGGTCAAATATGCCCCCCCCGCAACCACCCAACTGTTTGCTGAATTAGGGAAAATGCATGTATGTTGTTTTGCCTTGAAGCAACTTTGAGCAACTGCACTTGATGTAAACTAAAAAGCTAATGATACAGATCTTGAAATCAAGCCTGTACTTGTACAATTTTTAAAAACCAGAATATAGTATATCATTAATGCTAAAAACATAAATACTGATCTCATGGGTGGAGTTAAGATGATGAAAGCCTCACACAACTGAATGGCCTCTTCTAGTCATTTTCAGTAGATACAGATTATAACCCAACTTTGAAGGTAAAGAGTAAAAAGTGAAGGTGAAAGTCGCTCAGTCATATCTGACTCTTTGCGACCCCGTGGACTATACCGTCTATGGAATTCTCCAGACCAGAATGCTGGAGTGGGTAGCCTTTCCCTTCTCCAGGGGAATCTTCCCAACCCAGGGATTGAACCCATGTCTCCTGCTTGCAGGCAGATTCTTCACCAGCTGAGCCACAAGGGAAGCCCTTAGAATGAGTCAAAAAATGGGTAAAAAATGTTGTTGATTCTGGTATAGACTGCTATTATATATTGCTATATACTGCTGTCCATCCCTTAATATTCACCCTCTACCTTTTACATTAGCACAGAATCCCAGAGTTTTAACTGAATTTACAGCTGTCAGGAAAAATAAGAACACCTTTTTTTTCCGTCCCATGAAGCTAAGTGTGGCTATGTAACTAACCTCTGGCCAGTGGGGTGAAAGTAGAAATGTATGCAACTTCTGTCTTTAAAGCAGGGACTGAGAGGCACTGTGGCCTTCCTTGTCCCTTCCTCCACCCTTCTGTTGTAGTGAAGACGTCATGGATAAACACGAAGCCACCATCTTAAACAGGGAATGACTTTCAGAGTGGAAGTTACATAGGAAAAAGCAAAAAAGTAGGAAGGATGTGAGTTCTTCTGAACTTTGTGGAAGAGGGCCACTATAACCCCCTTAATTTGCCTGAAATAGGAGAGATCAAATTCTTACCTTTACCATTGTTAGTTGGAATTTCACTATTATGCATAATAAAATCCAACCTTAACTATTAGTCTTATTGCAGAAGGATTTGGAGGTCAAATATGAACATAACATCACAGGAAACTTCCTTGTTGTCCTCAAGAAACTGTGACTTCCTTGAAAAGGTGTATTTCTTTCTAACTTTATTTGCTCATTATTTAGAATATAAACAAATAGTTACAAAAACAGGACAATTCTACAAGTCATGTGTGCATTCATAATAGTATTTTTACTGAAAGTGTTTTCTGTGAATACATATATGAGAAAATATATATAAAAAATTAGGATTTTATGAGACAAAGTTACAGAGTTAAAAAAATAGAATATATCTGCAAAATTCTTCTATTCAGAATCATATGCATCTTTGGAAACCACCCCAAATCCTTTGTAAAACAGAGCAGGATAAAGAACAAATCAATACAAAACAAACAACTTTTTAGAATATAGAATAGATGCAACTTCTAACCAGTGCTAGTCCTGTGTTGAGAAGACCCCCTGGAAAAGGAAATAGCATCCCACTCCACAAATTTTTGCCCAAGAAATCCCATGGACAGAGGAGCCTGGCAGGCTACAGTCCATGGGGTCTCAAAGAGTTGGGTGCAACTGAGCAATTAAACAACAACAGATTATCCATGGAAATGTTTTTCATTACCTGATAAGAAGACTGCTTTAGCACAGGTGAAGATTGCTTCTTCAGCCAACAGCATTAGCAAAGCTCTGATGCCTACCTATTTAACCCTTGCCTTTCCTTTGAGCAAGTGGTACCAATTTACATGTTAGCTCTGGCAAAGGGATCAGGCATTGGTAGAAACTGAGGCTACCAGTTCATCCCATGCAAACAACTCAATGACCATCATGTGAAAACTTTCGGTGTTCATAGATAAGGAAAAGATCTTTACCAAAAATGTTCAGTTGTCAAAGAACCATTTTACCTCTTGTGTGCACGCATGTGCACATGCACACAAATATGTTTTGAGAAAATGAGGATAAGAGAACTGATATATCCTAAAACTTTAAATCTTGATTAAAGGCATTCACATATTAATATACAAAGGAGTCATGATTAAAGGTTAAAAACAAATAGGCCACCATGGTATCATATATTGGTATGTTATATGGATCTATTATTTGGGTGGGCTTAGACAGTAAAGTATTTGAAATGAAATAAAGACAAATGAAATTTCTAATCAGTTTATAGTCCTGGAGAATTTTCAAACCAAAGTTATTATAAGATTAATGTAAGCAGGAAGATATAAGAAAAAAAAACCAGAAAGAAAAAAAAGAAAAAAAAAAAACAAAAAGAAAGTCAGTTAAGTGGAATTTAAGTTGTCAGGCTACAGTGTAGAACTCCATTACCATATCTTTCTTTTTTTTAATAGTATTCTCTGAAAAGCACTAGATGTAATAAAGTCAATTTAAAATTTGTTCTACCAATCTTTTGCATCTGTAATTTTCCCATTAAACGTAAATGCCCATGAGGCAAGCTATTTGCATTACATTGCATTTGCAGTCTTTAAAACAAACTATAAATCCCCTCCTTGTTTCATGTGATTGATGCTGTGTGTATAAATACCACCATAAACCTCAAAGGGGGCTAACAGTGACAGTAAATTAAAGTTTTCAAGTCTGGCAGCATCTCAGCACTCCAGCCCTTGATCTTAAGCAGTGTTGTTAACCCCCGCCTCATTGCCCTCCTGAACTCACCTTTTTTTCCCCTTCTTTCCTGCTCTGCCCCCCATTCTGATTTCCTTGGGAAACACCTTCCTGGCCATGCAAGTCACACCAGGGCAGGGAGAGGCAGTTAATTAAATCGAGGCTGCAGTGGGCTTGCTGGAGAGCTGAAGGCCCTGACTTGCAGCCCTCCAGGATCTGAGATCAAGAATCTTGCAGACCCCTTCCCTCTGTAAACAATGGTCAGCCACAGAGATACTGATTAACTGGCAAAACCCCCATGATTAGCTGCTTTCATGGTGATTGTCATCTGCTCAGCGGCCTTCCCATTGGGAGGAGAAGGAGGAGTCATGGGTAGTTGATGGAGAAAGGATGCAGAGAAAAAGGAGGAAAGAAAGACTTCTCACTATGTTTTTCAACTTCCGTATATTGAATCACTTCTCCATCCTCATTATTTTATTCTCCATTTTGAAAGGGCATGACTGATGTAATTACTTTTTATTAAAACTTAGCCTGGCCATGAGCATCTTCACCTGGATTGGAGGGGCTACTTGAAACATGAACAAAGCTAATGACTTTCTAGAGCTTCAGAGGACCCTTTAGTCTCTGTAATTAATTGCTGGGTACAGCTGGTAAGTTATTCCTTGTCTCCATCTTACTGCAGTTGAAATAGATTTGGAGAAAATGGCGATCAAAATGGTGATCCTGGAGAAATCATAACTGTTGACCCACTGACTTTGCCTCCCCTCCCAGTATGTGGCGAGTCTTCTCGCACTTGGAACAGTAAATTCCTTGACCAACCTCATGTGATTTCTCCCATAATTGAACCAAGGCTAATTGATTCAAGGGTGCATTGTGGTTTCTCATTGTTATCTCAAATGGTCCCCATATTTTTTTTCTACTTTTTTCCCTAGAATGAAAGGAACATAATTGTAAAATCCCATACCAATTTTTTTCTCTAGCTGTATGTTTCATATATGACTTCAAAATAGGAACGTAAATTAGCAGAACCTCACAGCTCATATATGCAAAATTCTTGGGGGAATGACAAATCATCAAGGATGGGTAAATTATTCCTCCAGAAGGGAAAGGGAAGACACAGAGGAAAAGCAATTGGGAGGGATGGGGGAAAGGAAGACGGAGGAAGAGAAGGGAAGGCAATGAAACAATGAAGCTAATTAATTAATTTAGGCTATTAATCTGGACCACACGTCCTCTGACGATCTCTGAATCAGTGGTAGATCCCAAGTGAATATTGACAGGGACACTGAAATATATTTGGAAAAAAATACTTCTATCCTTTTTCATTTCCTCTGTGATCTTTTAAGGATCTAGGAGGAAGAATCCAAGAAATATTGACGCTCTGAAGAGAATGTCCCTATCCAAGATAGATTTCTGGAGACTTCCTTTGTCCTTTTTCTTCTGAAAGACAGAACTGCCTACCACGGAACCTGCTTCTTCTGCTGCCCAGAAGCCTTCTTCAAGAAGGTAGCTGTGACAATATGTTCATCTTTCTCATTATACTGCTGTTTTTACAAGTCTTCCATATGCCTGATGTAGTGAAAGTGAAAATTCGTGTTGACTTAAAGACACGAAGTTTATTATCATTTTTGCAAGGGATTCTTGGAACTCATTTATAGCCAAGTAAATAAATGGTGGAGAAGAGGGAGGAAACAGCTATTCATAGTCTTCACTATGTGTCTGTCACTGTATTTGGTGATCTCACATGTTATCAAACTTTGTAATAATCCCGTCAAGCAGTTTCATTTTTCTTTGTTCATAAAATAGGAAAAATGATGTCTAAGAAACATGTTCAAGGTCCTCCAAATGCTAACTGGCGGTAGCTTGTTTTTTTTTTTTTTTTTTTTTTTTTTGATTGTTTTTTTTTGTCCTCTAAATTTTTTAT
>SJYX01018526.1:52912-74016 GCA_006410675.1 Oreotragus oreotragus
TTTTTTTTTTTTTTTTTTTTTTTTTTGAGATTGTCCTTTTCTGTCCTCAAAGTTTCTAATGGAGCCTGTTCCAAAACACAAAATGTGAAGTCTTAAAGGCAGATCCTAAGGACAGAGACATAGACACCAGTGTCTTCCAGTAAACAACAGGGCCCACCTGGTTCTGAGGCTATTCATACAAGAGTTTATAGTCTGATGTATCTTCTGGCCATCTGCTTATTGGGCCTGCTGTTGGAAATAACAGAATAAGGATATTAAATTCTAGTGTGTGTGTGTGTTATACATGTGAATTGGGTATAGAGAGAGCAAGAAACAGAATGGTATAGTAGAAAGAGAGCCTGAAAGAAAAGTGCATATGTTGGAATGTATAGAATCTGGTGTAACAATTAGAAACAGAGAAAGCTAAATACAATATCTTAAACTTCTGTCTTCCCTTCCCCCCTCCTTCCCAATCATTCTTCCTCTGTGCCTTTCTTTTCCTTCTGGATTAATAATTTACACATTTTTGAAGGTTTGTCATTCCCCCAAGAATTTTGCATAGACCAATGGAGGTTCTTTTCATCTGCATTCTTATTTTGAAGTCATACATGAAACATACAACTTGAAAAAAAATTGACATAGGATTTTAAGATTTTTTGTTTTTCTTTTAGTCTAGGGAAAAAAAAAAAAAAAGAGTACTCTGGGGAGTGTTTGAGATACCCCAGTGCACCTTGAATCAGTTAGCTTTGGCAAAAGTTTGGGGAGCAACCCCACATGATTATGCTCAAGATCACACAAAAGCCCTTCACAAAAATAAACATTTTCTCTCCATACCTTGCTGGTGCTAGTGGTAAAGACTCCACCTGCAATACAGAAGTCTAAGGAGATGCAGGTTCAATCCCTGGGCCAGGAAGATCCCCCTGGAGGAGGAAATGGCAACCCACTCCACTATTCTGGCCTGGAGAATCCCATGGACAAAGGAGCCTGCAGGTACAGTCCGTGGGGTCATAAAGAGTCGGGCAGAACTTAGCACACACACACACTCTATACCTTGGCTTCCCAGATAGAGCTAGTAGTAAAGAAGCCCCTTGCCAATGGAGGAGACATGAGACACAGATTTGATCCCTGGGTTGGGAAGATCCCCTGGGAGGGCATCACAACCCAGTCTAGTATTCTTACCTAGAGAATCCCATGGACAGAAGAGCCTAACAGGGTCCAGTCCATAAGGTCGAAAGTAGTCAAGACTGAAGTGACTTACCACGTGTGCATGCACGCTCCATTCCTTTTTGGCCCTAATGTAACAGCTATCCCACCAAGCTTCTCCATTTCAGAACTCTTCTCACTTTATTCTTTTTCCCAACTCCTAAATCTAAATATATTCATTTGTGTCCCCTCTCCTTGAAAGACTCTTTCAGATTAGATGCACTGACAAACTGATTCCCATTCCAGTGTCATCAGAAAATAATTCAGATGTGTGTCTATTTGATTGACAAAATTTAAGGCCTTAAATCAAAGGAAGGACTAATGGTGTAAAATACCTGGTCTCCAATTATGTGGTGATAGTGGGTATGATCTTAAAGCAAATAGGAGTGCTGTCCTATGAATAATTCCTGCCTGCACATTTGCTCATGGCCTTCAAGGGGCTTCCCTATGGCTCAATGGTAAAGAATCCACCTGCAATGCAGGAGACCTGGGTTTGGAAGATCCCCTATAGAAGGAAATGGCAACCCACTCCAGTAATCTTGCCTGGGAAAATCTTGTGGACAGAGGGGCCAAGTGGGCAACAGTCCATGGGGTCTCAAAGAGTCAGACACAGCTTAGCAACTAGAAACAGCAAAATGAGGGGCTCTTCCTTTCCGTGATTCCTTATCCTGGGGGATCTGCAGATATTTCAAGCTCTGAGTGTGAGTCTTGGATGAGTTGTTAGTGAGTTTAAATATTAATCTCAGGGACTGATATTCTCATGTTGTTCTCATGTCATTGAACCTGTCAATATTCTTTGACGTCAGCTTACTTTTACTTAATTTAAATACATAGAAAGGTGATTACCTTTAAGGAGAATAAAAAATTCAATAAGGCACAATGCCTGCCTTTGAGGAGAGTATACACTATTACTATTTAATATGAAATAAAATGTAGTAAGTGATTGCAAGTGGTGCAAAACATGATGAGAATTCTGAGGCAAGACATAGGGTTCAAGACTTGGCTCATAGTACTGTATCCCTTGTTTTTAAAGGGCACCAAGAACTGAAAGGTCTTTGTCCTTCACCTCAGAAAGTTTCTGTCTTATTTAGTGAGAGTGGGTATAGAAGTAAGAATGAAATGTAGAAACACTCAAAGAGAAAATAATATAAATAATGACCATTTAATGTAAATATCTAATGGCAGGGGCCAAATTCTAGCTTGAAGGGGAGTTATGAGTACCTGTAACATGCCTTCTGCAATGTCATGTAAGAAACTGATGAGGAGAATGGTGTCATTGAAAATACATTCATTTCAGTCAATATTAATTTGATTCTGGATACCATGAGCTTTTGTTGAATGGATTATGTATCAAAGTGTGGAAAGAATGTGAATTAGACCTGGGACCAGGACAGACAGAACTGAGAGCAATGGGAAATGCTACCCAGGAGGAAGTTTTTGTCTTAGGCAAATGAAAAACACAGATTGGAGCAAGATGAGATTTCCTGAGTAGGGGTTGACATAGCAAAGTCTAAGGGTAACCAGCAAATAAAGATGGGAGATGGTAGGGTGGTTGACATGGCCAAGAAAGAAGATTTTTGCATAGACCAGAGAGGTGAGAGAATCAGAGGGTATGGCTGTTCCTATTTTGAACCACAGATTGCTGGGAAGGTCACCTGGAAGTTCGAGATGATCACTCTGGTAATTTAAGTGGGTAAGCGGGCTGGGTGTAGATTGTGAAAAATGGGAGGAGAGAGTATGTTTGGTTGGATAGCTGCTCAAATTGAGCCTTTTGTTTACAGGTGGAAATGAAGCTCCTGTGTTGCCAGATTTCAATTTTCAAGAAAAACTTAACAATCTATATTTTTGCTCTGAAGTCTCTCAATTGTTAAATGTTGGCCACACATTCAAATATCAGGCCCTTTGCTACAAATGCATCATAAAACAAAGAACAGAAAGGCATGTTCCAGTCTTTCTTGGTGAGAGCTCTAACCTAATTAATTTGGTCTTACCTAAATGTACTTAATTATTTTTGGTCTGAAAGTATAAAGTGATTGTGAAAAAAATCTGTTGCTATTGTGAGAAACATGAACAAAATTCTCAGCTTTCCATTTTGAAAGATCTGCCAAGTTGTTTTATCTGTTTCATCATGAATTTCTGATGGGAAGAAGACATATTACATACTAGATGTATAAGCTGCTAACTAGTGCACACAAAGGAAATTTGTACCTTTGATTCTACTGTAGCTCTGAGTTTTTGTGCTTTTTTCCAGTCCTAAATATATGCATTCTTGATGCTTACTTATTTATACATTTTAATACCCCCTATTATATCATCTGGGGAAAAAATAACTACTTTGGTTTTGTTTTTTCTTTTTATGCAAAATGAGAAAGATACTGCTAACAAAATCACAAGCCCAGAATCTCCGAATGAGTCATATCATCAAACCCTACAATTGACAGACTCTATAAACAGAGACTATCAGCGTAGAAACTCATACTAAAAAACAGGATTGTAGCAGATTCTGTTGTATTACAGAACTCATTTCTGTTTCATTTCAGCTATGCATCCATATTCTTAAAACTTTCAGGTTTGGCAAGTACAGCATTCCCACTGACCAATGTCAAAGGCATCCCTCTTCAATATTATAAAAACTCACATCTTTGTCAGGTCATTACTGTTTTTCAGGAATTAATTGATAGGGATTACCTGAAGAATCCAGAGAAAGAGCAGGTGCTTCGATCTGGCTATCATGGAGGCGGTAATAAACGTAATGATGGCTTGCTGCCTGAGGATTCGTGGCACCAGGTACCCATTTCAGCCCAAACAGATTGCAAATATATCCCTCCTCTCCAATCACCCTATTAATTTGGAAATACTTAGATCTAAATTTCAGCGTAGGAATCTACAGATCCTACCAATTACAATAAGCCACCTTGTCCTACTAAAACCGCCACAGTGCTGTTTGGTTTAACAGAGAATGATAATTTAACTTTGGAATAATCTTGTCGTTGTAAAAAGAATTAAAATTATAACTCTTCCACAATCGTGCTGTGCAGCTTTCTATAGACAGGAGTGTGCCGAATTTCAAGTAATATTCTTCGGTTGCCCCATATCCCCAGGTCCTGGATAAAAATGAAATGTGCATTTCATAAGAAGATCCCAGCGAGCAGTAATAAGAAAAAGTATTCAATCATAGTCAATTGGTTAAAGCTTTGGGGATGGGCTCAAGTCACCATTTTCTTCTTCTTCTTCTTTTTTTTTTTAAATAAGGACACAAATAAAATAATTAAACTAAGCTATTTTTTCCGCCTCCACCAGATCGAATCAGCTAGGGAAATAGATGCCCTTATAGCTTTAGCAACATGAAGATAATGTCCACTGGATTGTTTCAGAATTAGTGGAAGCATCATCAATCACCTCAATTACAATAAACAAAAATTCTAGTCAATGTAATATAAGATCCTTTAAGTGTAACCTGAGATAAAATAAAAATATATACCTGATGCCATTGTATTACCGCCCCCAATTAAAAAAAAAAAAAAAAAAGGAGGGGGAAAGGAAGTGTATTTTTTCCATTGTTGTTTCGTTGCTCGGTCGTGTCCGACTCTTTGCAATTCCATGGCCTATAGCCTTCCAGGCTCCTCTGTCCCTGGGATTCCCAAGGCAAGAATACGAGAGTGGGTTGCCGTTTCCTTCTCCAGGGGATTTTCCAGACCGAGGGGTCAAACCTAAGTCTCCTGCATTGGCAGGCAGATTCTTTGCCTCTGAGCCACCAGGGAAGCCCTATTTTCCATTAAATTTATATAGATATTAAAAAAAGAAAAAACCTGGCAATGCCAGTTCTTTGCATTCTCAGGATTTCTATTTTCATAGTTGTCAAGAAAACTGAAAACAGAAATTGCCCAGAGGATGTTTTAATTATTTGAAAAATTAAGAGGCATGTGTAATTGTATATTTCTAAGGTTTTTAGATAGTCCTTTGAATTGGCTTCTTTTTTGGAAAGCATTTTTTAATAAGGAATTTTATCATGCTAGATGTAAATAAAGCAGTTTTCAAAAACAACAAATACTCCCCAGTGTGGTCAAACATATTTTCACATTGGCATCCTTTGGTCTTGCACAGAAATAAAACATCTTCCAAAATTTTGAAATCTAGGAAACAAAACCCAGACTGCCCAAGCAGACATATTTTTGTGAAAATCTTGAGTAAAGCTTTTTTTTTTTTTTTCCTTTTACCTACTAGGAAATCTTTTTACAGCCAATATTACAGCTAGCATATTATGCCACTCCAAAACAGTTGGGAACTTTCATTCATTCACATTCACTGTAAAAGGAATTTTGCTCTGTCTCAGCTCATTATAAGCAGATGCTACTGAATATATTGAAAAAAAAAATTCAATGGTACCTAAGAATTAAAAAAAAAAAGCACTTAAAACAATAGTTGTTTAGAGAGACCTCCAAGGATCCCAGTGCTCCGGAACCTTCTCCTGGGTTGTGAACAATCGAAGATTTATTCAAGCTCTCTGCACACTGGGAAATGAAGACCCAGAAGCTCATTATCATGTCTATTAAAAAGCAGAAACTGGGGTACATCTAAGAAAAGATGTATTACTTTTTAAACCGCACAGCAAACCGCAGACCAATAGGGACTTGAACTATATAAAAATACTCTCAGTAGTAGGAAAATGGGGAGGGAGTGGGAGGCGGGGGGTGAAATTCACTTTCCCAAACAGCAGGAAAATACCACACTACTGACTTCCATTGTGGTCACAGCTTTGGAAAAGTGGCTCTATCCTATCCTTCTTGAAAAGTGATTTTTGAAGTCAGACTTTTGGTTCGATCAGAAGACTAAATGGGACTATTAGAGTAACTCTGGGGACCCTGCTCCAGGAAGGGTGAGGGAGGGTTTGATTAGCAATGACCAGTTAAATTCTAGTTAACCTCAATTAGAAACCTTCACCTTTGCTAATTGGATTAATTTGTCAGCAGGCAGTATACTTATGCAGTGTACTGAAGCCAAATTTGTGCTGCTCTATGATGAGATAAAAATCATTGGTGTGGGGTGACTCATTTCTTAAGAGTGCATCTATAGCCAATTTCTGCAAAGGTAGGACAAAGTTGAATTTTACTATCAGGTTGGAAGAGACATTTATTACAGTGATTCTCTTTGCAGCCTGAAAAAGAATATGCCCAGTAAGCAAATTCTCTTTCAATTAAAAGCTTTCCAAACTTAGGGTTTAATGAAACTTTAATTAAAGTCAGTGGAAAAGTCAGATTCAGGAAAAAAAATAAATAAATAAAGGTACTCAAAAGTGTCCTTTTCATTCTCTCTTGACTAATCCAAAGATACTGTCTCTTTTTCCTTTTTTTTTTTTTTTAGTGTTTTGTGTACAGAAAGATACAGACCAACAAAACCTGTTGCATTATAGACCATCTCATCACCCAAAGACAAGGATTTCTCATTAAAATGGCCAAGCACATGATCATGCTGTATCCAGTGACAAGTTTCAGAGAGTGGCAGTGTGCTTCCCACAAGGCTCAGTGGTAAAGAGCTCCTCTACCAATGCAGGAGCTGCAGGTTCAATCCCTGGGTCAGGAAGATCCCCTGGAGGAGGAAATGGCAACCTACTCCAGGGTTCTTACCTGGGAAATCCCATGACAGAGGAGCCTGGTGTGCTATAGCCCAAGGCGTGGCAAGAGTTGGACATGACTCAGTGACGGAGCACGCAGCCATGTTCTTTGTGAACAGGCTACTTCACAAAAACTAAGCATCGAATTTGCAAGACAGTTTGTTGGGCTCCATTTTAATGATAAAAATATTATATGATATTTCTCAACCTGTTAGGGTATCTGTGAATGAGTCCAGTTTGAAGAAAATAAAATGAAATGTCAATCACACATATTTCCCTGTGGTGGAAATAAAACCCCTCCAAGTGGGTCCAAGCTGGGGTGAACAGAGAATCTCTTATACTTGAAAATATGTTAATAAGGCTGCAAAATATCGTGTCTTCAAATTGGCTAAAGGGCAAATTGCTGTCACCAGCACCCTCCATCTCTTGGGTGAACCTCACCCATCTGCTTAAACAGACACAAGGCTACCGGTGTCGTGTACATGTTTTGAAGTACAAAAGAGAGTCCGTGGCGTTTTCTATTTTATCTATTTCACAAAGGGAGGCATGGGAAATTAGTATTCCATACATATTCTAAGGAAATATAGGTTGTGTTTAAGAGGTCAACCTTTTTTCTCTTCTTTTTTCTCTTATAATAAAGATGCTACAAATAGGACCTTAAATTCTTTGCCTTTACAAACAAGCATTTCACAGGAAGGAAACAGTAAAAATGATCAGATTATGACAATTAATGGGAATATACAGTGCTTCCTCTGCGTGTGTGTGTGTGTGATCTACCTATGACCAGGACACTGAACATTCCTTGTCTATAACCTGAACCAAACCTCATTGTCACCTGTTGATAATAGAGAAGAAAGGAAGCCAAGCATCAGGATCAGGGCACAATAATGTCTGTTGACGATAAATTATCAAAACAATAATCATGTTTAGCCAATCCCTTTGTGTAAAACTGTTATTATGATTCCAGTGCCAGCTGTCTGAAACTTTAATTTAAGTGTTTGCTTGAGGCAAGACATTTGGAATGCTAGTTTAGAATGTTTTATAGCTCAAGCAATATGTTTTACTAACCTCAAATACTGTGATGATGGTTTAAATGGTGACTATAATTTGTATGTGGGGGCTCCAGGGTGAGTTTTGCTTTTCCAGAGAAGTGTCTGCTGCATCAAAAATTCAGACATTTCTGGGTTATCTTGGGCTCCCTATCCTTGGGGGCCCTGGATACTGCATCTCCCTGCCCACAGGTAAGCACTGCAGATGGTTAACTTTGGGGAGGTTGCTTCAAGTTGCTGCAGTTGGAATGTTCCTCAGAAACAGCCATGTTCAGCGGAAAGCACAGTGCTGGAAAAGCTATGGTTTAGTGTTAGGTGGGGAAGTAACTTTCATCCTGTCCCTCACCAACCATTCTCTTGACTCTAGACCTTTTGAAAAGAAGGCAAAAACCAGATCTTGTCACCGTCTCCACCAAACAGTCATCATTCCTTACTAATGGATCAGCAAGATGTTAGTATGTTGATAATAAAGGATAAGATTCTCCTTTAAATATAGGAGGCCCCAGGATATAATCCAACTATAAGAATTTTTTCAGTTGTCTTTATCATGCATAAATTATAAGAATGGAAAGATGAAGGCCATTTAAGATTAGTTGCAATGTATCTCTTTATATTAGACTATTATTAAGATAGCATAATATTAAAAACATTATTATGTCATTTTAGAATAAATTCTAAAGCATATTATAACCACTATCTCAATATCATAGCAGCATCTTTTCATGATAAAGTCTCATTTTGCAATGGTAATTTCAGGAATTTAAAGAAGTTATATTGTTACTGAAAGGTAGGGGTCTGGCTGCTGTCCACTCAAAAGCCATTAGAGAGGCCAGGTTGAAGGAAAGGAAAGTTTGCTTTATTTCAAATGCTGGCAACTGGGGTGTGGGCAGGGCAGACGTCTGTCCAAAGGCTGGCTTCCAGCACTGACCATCAGTGGACAACAGCTTTTATAGACACGGTGGGGAAGGGAGGCTACATGCAGAAATAGCACAGTCAGCTGACAGTCGTGTTCAAAATGATCATCGGTGGTTCTGACCAGAGCCATCTTGGTTATTTTAGGTACAGTCAACCTTATTGGTTTACATCCATTTCTTGGAGGCTTGTTCTCAGAACTGTGACAGCTTATGTCAGGGTACAGTCTGGTAATCATGTGGTTAACTTCTCCTCCTGGGGTTTCAGTATCTATAAGACAGTTCACAGGACATGGTTCAGAATATCATCTATAGCTGTTGAGAAGAAACTGAAGGTTCTTGACTATGCTTCATGACTACATTATTATTATTTGTTCTCCTTTGAATGTTTTCTTTTGTTTCTGAATGTTCCCATTTCTCTGATTTCTTTGACTAAAGTTTTCCACAGATAACAGGCAGGCAGAGGACATGGGGGAGATGGGGCAAGGGCGATAGGGTCCTGCTCTGTTTCACTATGACCAAGGGGTGATCCGTCACCAAAGACCAAGGCCCAAACCTAGGTGACTCGAGTCAACCAGGAACACCTGCTGTTTTCAGCTTGTCACAATTGCTTCTGGATTCTCTGAATCATCAAAGAAATGCTTTCAAGTTATCTTTGATAGAATTTGTCTTCTCTTTACAAACACTACAACCACCAGTGAGTGTAAGGTACAAATTTAATGTCTAAGTTTCTGGGAGAAATTTTTTCCTACTGGAGGTTCCTAATATCTAATGATTGTTGTGAGTGTTAGGCATTTAATAAAGTTGGGGAATAACTTGATGCCTAAAGTATAACTCAGGTTGTATCTTTTCCCACTATAGAAAAAGCCTAATTTAACTTAAGAAATGTCCCCTGAAATTTTACAAGATGAAAATCTGCTGGTGGAGACAGGTGGGAAAACATACTGAAGCTATGGCAAATATATACTCTTCTCCGATGACTGTTTTTGTCCAGCTGATTGACTCATACGATAGCAATTATCTCAAATTATCCTGATAGAAGAACCACACATATGTGCATTGGTCATATTTATAGCCAGATGCATTTCTGGAAAAAAAAAAGCTATATAAAAATCATTCCCAAACACAATTCCTGACCCAGAGGAGCGGTATAATAAATATAAAAGCAAATATGTACCAACATCAATACATTTCTTTTTACTGGAACTGGGCAAGCTTATCTTTTGAAAGAATTCCAGAGGAAATGTGATATAAAGCAATAATGTGTGCTCTCCTTTCTATGTGTTGGTTTTATAATTCCAGATGATTACATATGAATCTGTAGTGGGCTGCTTTTGAAATTACTATGCTGAGAAATAAATGCTCTTCTTAACTGGCATCTGCAACGTGACTTGTCAATCAATTTATATTTTTTACAAAGTCACCATTTACAGAATATAGGTGATGCTTGCAACATTAATGAACACGCAAAAAATGTTGGTGTTTCTCAAGAAACAAGGCAGAAGGGGTATATAAAAGGCCGCACAAGTAATGTTTATCTATGTAGAATGAATGAGTTGAGACAGTAGTTAATCAATAGAGTCAAATTAGAGGATGTTTCACTGGAATGCCTCATTGTTTTGGGCGTACCCAATTTTTAAATCCTCAAAGTTTAGCACATAACTGATGCCTGTGATGATGGAACTGGACTCAACCTGAGTCAACTCAATTATTTACTGTTTTTTTTTTACTGGATTATTTACATCAGTGTCCACACAATCAATTGGATCAACTATTTGGCAATTCAAAGTGGATAAAACATAGTGTAATATTTTGGGGCCTCAGTTTTGAGGTGAAATTGGCATGACTATTTTCTTGCTTTGTCTATTTTTAAAAATCGATTTTCATGCAACGATCAATGTTGATAATATTTTTTAAAATGTTTATTCTGTTAACTGTTAGATGATAAGATAGTGATTTTGTTTTTAATAAAATGCCTATGTATTTTCCATTGAGAAAATTAGATTTTTTTCATCATAATAACATTCATTTTTGCGGCTTTACATGCAGTGACCAAGTTTTCTCTTTAAAATGATTCGAGTACCCAGTCCTTTATTTCATTTCTGTAACATTTATGCTGGCCTACGTCATTATGCCAGTATTTTGGCTCCTGGTAAGGCCTAGTGAAAAGGTTGCACTCTATTGCTTTTCTTATGATCTTTAAATACCATTTTATCCTTTTTGTCAGTCACTTTCCTGCTCAATCTTCTGTAGGCTACTTTTTCCACCAGCTTTCTAAGTAGATTTCACACATTCATTTGTTCGTTCATTCACCCACTTATTCAATAAATAGATCATCACCAACTGCAATGTCAAGAAAGTAGGCATTGTGTGAACTGCAAACAAGTAATGGTTTCTACCCTCAAGGGGTTTAAAATCTAGTTTTGGAAATAAAATCCATAAAAATAGTTTTAGTATAGAAAGCTATTGTCTGGGATGGAAGCCAGGTTCCTCAATTCATCAGCTGCATCTTTGGGCAATTTACTTAACCCAGCTATGTCTCAGTTCCCACATCTGTAAACTGAGTTGAATGATATTACTTATGTCAAGGGATTATTGTAAGCATTAAATGAGGCAATACATGTAAAGCCTTAGAACATTCTGGTTTAACAAAAGCACTCAAGACAAGTTCAATGAAATGGTTAAGGGGAGAAGAATAAGCACGAAGAGTTTAAGAACATTTGAAACAAACTAAAAGAGGGAAGGAAAAGAGGGGGCTGAGGTCTTTCAAAGAGAAGAGAAAACCATTCCACACATGAGTGTTTACAGGACACCCCATGATCAAAGTGATGTTGAAGATGTGGCTGGAGGGACTGATCAGGATATGACTGACAAGTGAAGAATGAGGGGTACAAAGCCTGGACTGAACCAGCACAGTTTCCTGAGGAACATTCATAGCTCATCACACCAGTTCACCTGGTAGGATTGTCCTTACACTACCCTCTGTGCTTGTAAGTCCACAGTGTTATTTCTTCTAGCTCACTGCTGAGCTTTCTGGGCATGGCTTTGATGAGCAAAGAACATTCAGACCTTGCTGGGAGGCATTGCACCCTACCCACTCTTCCTTCACTGACCTCCTTGTGCTATTACATTACATTAAAAAATATAACTGCACACATGAGAAGATGCTCAATATTGTTAATCATTAGAGAAATGCAAACTAAAACTATAATCGGGTACCACCTCACACTGGTTAGAATCTGCTGCTCTGCTAAGTCACTTCAGTCGTGTCCGACTCTGTGTGACCCTATAGACAGCAGCCCACCAGGCTCCCCCATCCCTGAGATTCAACAGGCAAGAACACTGGAGTGGGTTGCCATTTCCTTCTCCAATGCATGAAAGTGCAAAGTGAAAGGGAAGTCGCTCAGTCGTGTCCGACTCTTCGCGACCCCATGGACTGCAGCCTACCAGGCTCCTCTGTCCATGGGATTTTCCAGGCAATAGTACTGGAGTGGGGTGCCATCACAATAGCCATCATTAAAAAGTCTACAAATAACAAATGCTGGAAAGCATGTGAAGAAAAGGGAATCCCCCTACACTGTTGGTGAGAATTTCAAGTGGAGAATAATATGGAGGTTTTCCCAAAAAACTAAAAAGAAGGCTGCCGTATGATCCAACAACTCCACTCCTGGGCATATATTCAGAAAGAACTCTAACTAAAAGAGATATTCCCCCCCACTCCCCCACCCCCAACCCAGTGCTCATTGTAGCACTATTTGCAATAGCCGAGACATGCAAACAACCTAAATGTCCATCAATAGTTGGACGGATAAAGAAGAGGTGGTATATTTATACCATGGAATATTAGCCATACAAAAAGAATGAAATAATGCCATTTGCAGAAACATGGATGGACCTAGATAGTATCATACTAAAATAAAGTCAGAAAGAGAAAGACAAATACCATATTGTATCCCTTATACGTAGAATCTAAACTATGACAGAAATGAAGTTATCTACAGAACAGAAACAGACTCACAGATACAGAGAACAGACTTGATGTGGCCAAGGGGAAGGGGTGGGGAGGGATGAATGGGAGTTGAGATGAGCAGATGGAAACTATTACATATAGAATGGACAAACCACAAGGTCCTACTACACAGCCTGGGCAACTGTAGTCAATATCCTGTGATAGACCATAATGAGAAAGAATATGAAAGAGAATATAAATATAAGTGTATAACTGAACCACTTCACCGTATAGTGTAGAAATTAACACAACATTGTAAATCAACTACACTTCAACCAAATAAATTTGAAAAGTAATATGCCCATGAGTTTCTCCCTAAACTGTTAAGCCACTTGAGATCAAACCCTTTGTCTTTGTAGATGCACCTACAAAGATACACTGCCTGCCACCACATAGACACTCAAGAAACCCATGTTGATCTCAAGAATATCACAAGTAATCTGGTTTTCTCAAGCAAGTGGTAGACTTTAAGTCCCTATTGCCTAGTTCACTGTGAGTTTTTCAATAGTTCTGTGCTTTTACTGGGTCAAGTTCACTCACTTTAGAGTGAGAGTGGCTCTCTGAATCCCACTGTCAACTCCTTTGAAATGTCAAGAGCAAAGTCATCAGTGGACAGGATGTCCTTGCCTTTTCACTTTGGAGTGTCATCAAATTTTAATGTCAGAAAATTTCTCCTATTGAAGGAACATTCCAAGTTTTACCAAACTGCATTGACCTTGAGTGGGATTCATAAACTCTAAACATGAGAGTAGAGGGTGGTTTTTGGCACTCTAGGCAAAGAAAAGAGTAAAAGACATTTGTGACAGGGTGCAAGAGTTACAAGGGATCCCTTCTTCTCCTGCCTCTTCATCTCTACTAGAACATTATAGAAATAAAGAAACTGGCTTTTAAAACAATTTTTACTCAGAAATACACACACATCCATCTTAAAGGGGTAGAAGAATATTAAGAAAAAAAACTTTTCTGTTTCCATCATATTTTAGAACCAAATGGAGTTCAAGTACATTTTTCATACTTACTTTACTTTCAGATAATGCATTAAATAAGTCACTAATGCCTTTAAGACAGAGTCAGAAATTGCATTCCTGTAACTGAGGTCAAATCTCATTGAAGAGTTAGGATTCTTGGATTGATTTATATCATTTCTTTATTCACTTCTTTTTCATTTGTTTCTTTTCTTCCTTGACCCAGAGAAGAGGCCACCAACTTAGAAAAGCTCCAGTGCCATTGAAACTCCGGATGAATAATACCGACCCACATTAGCAAGCTGAGAATCCCATCTCTTTCTAGAGTATAGAGTAAAAAAAATTATAGAATAAAAAATAAAGAGGTTATCAGTCTTATAGTTTGTCTTCTCTTGTGATGCAGATTAAATGGTTATGACTTCACTAGACTTCAATCTACTTGACATCTGTCAAAAGGTTGGGGTCATCTTTCTTCCATTAGTAAGGGTCTCCATTTCAGCAATCCCCTCCATACCCATATTCATGTCAGATATAATTGTCTGCTTCTTGTCAATCTTCCCTGTTAATGGAATCAACAAGTGCTGAAACTAGGCAAAGAGAAAATGCTGGCTCTTTTCAGGGACACAAGAGCAAAGAGTAAAAGGGAAACATGGTGCCTGGACCCCTTGTCATCTAGTGTCCTCTAATTTCGTTTCCAACTCAGAAACTTCCTATTATGCCAACTTCTAAGCTACAGAATTGCTTTGCGACTAAAATGCTGCAAATGCTCCAAGTTCAGATTTCCATTTATGGGCCTGATCTGTCTCACGCTGTCATTTTGGTAGATGCTAAAACTTTTGAATGGGCAAAATGAGGCTAGACATTGTATAAACATAATCTGTCTTTGGAAATGATGGGTAGATTTTGCATCTAGTTTCAGTGCTAAAAAGTATTCAGCTATAATATACTTGACCCCATTACCCAAGCCTCAGTTATTACATTACTCAGTTACTGTGCTGATATGTAGACTCTATGACATCTTTGTGGTAAATCCACAAATTATGTGTGTTTGCATGCTTAGTTGCTCAGTTGTTTCTGACTATTTGCCACCCTTTGGACTGTAGCCTGTCAGGCTCCTCTGTCCATGAAATTTTCCAGGCAAGAAGACTGAAGCAGGTTGCCATTTTACTGCACCACCTGAGAAGCCCACAAGCTATGCATCTTCTGTTTAATTCAAAGTGTTGGAGAGAAGAGTTTGGAAATACACTTTCTTAATCCATCCTTCTGATTGGTTTAAATTCTTATTGATGTGTGATTGATCTTGGATTCTTTCAGAAGGAACAGGAGTCACTACATCAACCAATTGTCCTGTCCCCTTGATTGTGGGATTGGACTCATGAGTTTATTTTAGATCATCTATTCTTCCTAAAATGCATGAGTCTAAGAATCTTGTTGGAGAGTTACAAAATCAATAGCATATGATAAAGGGTGTGGTTAGCACAGGAAAACCACATGTCCAGGATGCACTTTGAAACGAAAGGCCAACCTTTAACCACGAGAGCCCCCTGGGTACTTCTTACCCAGAAAATCTCTCACTAAATCATGTTCCAGCTATTTATGAAAGCACTGATGCTGTTTTTTTAAAAAAAAACAAAACATAAAAGCAAACTTAAAGTAGCTAAACAATCCTTATCTAAGCAGTTTCTGGGAGTAACTCTATAGTTTAAGCATCATGTAAGCTTTTCTTCATTTGATTTCTAAGTTCATTCTAATGTGTTTCCAGTTGCATTTGTATCTTCAATTCATGAGTCAGTGGCAAGAAGTGAATATAACAGCTTGGTAGAGGCAAATACAACATGGCTAACAAATACAAGGCTTTGGGCCCCACTAGCGTAGGAGAGAATATCTTGACATTGACATGATATATAACATTAAATATTATATATATTTATCATTAAATATTATTAAATGCCATGTATTTTTATTTATTCAATGTACATGAACTTGGGCAAACTCTGGGAGATGGTGAGGGACAAGGAAGCCTGGCATGCTGTATTCCATGAGGTCATGAAGAGTGGGACACAACTCAGTGACCAAACAGCAACAACTTATTATATATGTATATTATTAAATGCATATTTACATATAATAAGCATATGAGTCTATACATATACCATATCATATATATATATTATGTATACATATGTGCATGTGTTATATATGTCATTTAATTAAATATATGTTATGTAGTGTGTTTGATAAAAGATTTTATATATTTAATAAAATATGAATATATAAGCTACAAAATACATATCTAATAAAATAAACACCTTTGGTTAAACATGGTCCAGAGATATAATGGCTACCTGACCTTGGGCAAAGGTTTCTCTTGGANTATACCATATCATATATATATATTATGTATACATATGTGCATGTGTTATATATGTCATTTAATTAAATATATGTTATGTAGTGTGTTTGATAAAAGATTTTATATATTTAATAAAATATGAATATATAAGCTACAAAATACATATCTAATAAAATAAACACCTTTGGTTAAACATGGTCCAGAGATATAATGGCTACCTGACCTTGGGCAAAGGTTTCTCTTGGACATGGACTGCACTTGCTGCATTTCCACAAGCCAAGATTCCCACACCACCATCCCCCTCAGTCTAAGCACACACACTCCATTTAAAAATTATTTTGCCACTTTTGTTCGATTGAGTTTGTTAACTGCCAGATCACTGAGTCATGCCACCCTTTTCCTCCTCAGAAGTCTGTGCCAAGTTCTGTCTCTGAGGCAAAGCAAAAATAAACACCTTTCACTAGTACTTCAGTCTCATGGAAAAATACGAGGGCATCCTCTCACTCTCTACAGGGCAGACCCGGAAAACATCCCTTTCTGAATTTTCTGCCTTTCTCATTCTATTTTCTCCCAGAGTCTGTTTGCAAAACATTTTATGGAATTGGCAAGTTATTTGCACTGCTTTTGCACTGCAGTCTGCCTAATTCAATTGCAATTATTTGTAAACTGCTGCCATAACTCTTTCTTGGCTAATGTCTGCAAACTGTTTACTAAACAATAAACTTAATCATGCATTCATTGTTGCAAATGTCTCCAAATGGTTTCAGAGGAGAGCTGACTTGACATTTTTGCCTACTTGCAAAGCCACGAAGGATGTTTTCTGATGTACGCTAAGTTCTATAACATTTAGTCACTCCATTTCCTGCACTTCCTCTGATCTGTGATGAACTGGGATGGCCTCTCTCTTAGGTCAGCCAATGTGCTGTGCCAATACTGGTGGATTCAAAGCAAACTGAGCAGGAGATGATGCAATGGTAGCAGGGAAAGAAGAGAAAGTATGATAGCATGCTACAGGCAACCATCAGCTTACATAAATATTAGATGATTAGTCACCAGGCACAATAACCAAGTATCTGTTGTATTTAAAGGCCTGTGTAAGACTCCTTGAGAGGTGTAGGGTATGAAGACAATGGCTCGGCCTGTTGGGGAGTTTATGGGATGTGAAGATGAGAAGAAGAGGAAAGATCAAAATAATTTCCGATTTACAACCTAGATACCTGAAGAACTCAGGATGCTACTAATAACAGACAAACCAGGATGAGAAAATGATTTGGAATATGTGAGAAATATGGCTCAAAATGTCTTGGTTTGAGCCAGCAACAGCATGATTTGCCAGAGTAGTTTATCAGAAATGCTTCCTAAGTAGTTTGGAGTGTGAGAATGCAGGAAAGGTCTGTCTGGAGGTACTGGCTTGGGAGCATTGGTATAGGGTGTAACTGACTTTGGGAACGAACAAGATTTCTCCTTGAAAGAGGTTGGAGAGGACAGGCAAACTCTTGGAGTAGAGTGGAGGAAGATGGAAACTTAGTGAAGGATACAGAAAAGGGTGGCGGAAAGACATCCCAGTTGTTACCTGGTCATAAAAACAATGGGAGCATTTTAAGAAGTCCATGGTGGGAAATGATTTGGTGTAGGTGTGTTGAGAAGTATGCAGAGATACACTGAGAAGAATGGGAAAAGCTTGCAGAGTTCATGATGAAGAAGTGACAGGAACTCCAGCTGCAGATGCTGGGATCTAGGAGGAGGGATGCTGATGGAGCCAGTGTGAGTACCAGGGGCTGCCCCCTGGAGAATTTCAGCTGTGAAAAGGAGGCAGTAATGGCCAGTGCACTTTCTATAGTTTTCCCATTTTCCTCTTCTTCTCAATCTTGGTTCAGGTCATTTTCCCTAAGTTGTTAACACTTCCTCCACCATCCTCAGTCTCTGCTTATGAACTTATTCAATTAATGAGAAAAAAAAAAAAAAGAGCAATCAGAGAATTTCCATACATTTTACTGTGTGCCTGTATCCATTGTAGTCTACCTACTTTCCCCCTTGTTACTATGAATGATTAATCTAAACTCCTCCATCAAGCAACCATCCCATCCCTTCCTGCCTACTCAAGAACACTGTTCTGGTGATTTCCTCCTCTCTCCTACACCCCCATTTCACCTCATCTGTACTGGAATGCTCTGATTTCTTTCTCTCCTGTGACTCCACTCTTTCCCCAGATCTTGCTCCATCTCTCTGCCTGTACTTGCTGCCGTCAGTTTATCTCATCCTACTCTGTCCAGGTTTCAGTGAAAACAACTTCTAACACTTTACCTGTTCACTGAAACAACTCTTATCAGGGTCAATATGCCTTCCACATAGAATGACACCACTTTCTCTTGAATCTCTCTCCCCACTTCACTGGACATTATTTCCATCTTGCTGCTGATACCTTCTCAATCTTCTGCCTTCGAAACAGCAGAGCATGCCAGGAACTGTTTTTTCTACTTCTCATCTCTATCTATGAAGAAGGAAATGGCAACCCAGTCCAGTATTCTTGCCTGAAAAATCCTATGGACAGAGGAGCCTGGTGGTCTATAGTCCAAAGGGTCGTGAAGAGTTGGACATGACTGAGCTACCAAGCATGTGTGCAAGCATCCCTATTTAATTTTGACTTCTTAAGTGATTCCATCCTTTACTTTGGTTTTCAAATGTCACCTAAATACTGATCACTCCAAAATCATATCTCCAGCCTGGGTTTCTTTCCTTAACTCCAAATATTATGCAGCATCAGTGACACAGTAGGATATTGACTGGGGGACTTTTCCTGGACAGGATGGATCATGGGGATCGACTTCCTCAGGACCAGTTGATGACTGGGATTCCCCATCAGGGGATACAAAGAAGCTAAAGTCAGCAAATTGAACAGAGTTGGAGGATAAAAAATGGGTCACCAGAAGCAAAGACTCAGAATCAGATCAAGGAAGAACCACAGCTGGCACCAGATTCCTGGCAAGGTAACATTTAAGTCAAACATGGAGCAGATAAGATGGTGGATCACTTCCAAAAAACTCAATCAGCAATACATGGGAGATTTCCTATATGACAGAGAGTCGGTTCTAGGCCTAGGCTCTAGTTTCAGCATTTAGGTTTTGAGAAATACAGAGCATGGTGTACCCCAGCTTGAAATCTTATTCATCCATTGCAGACTCAAAGCTTTGCCTAGTATAACCAATTCTGACCTGCTATGAATGTCTGATTGCAAGAGAGATGTTTAACATCAGTTTAAAAAAAAACAAAACTAAAAACAAAAACAAATCCACTCTGCAGTGCCAGGGTCCTGATTGGCTAATTCTGCAAAGGCCTCATCTGGGAAACCCACCATCAGGTTTCCCAAACCATTCCACTGGAATCAGATATTTTCCTCTTGTAAAGCCGGCCGCAAGATACAACTTGTAAAATACTCCAACCACTTTGCCAAACCAACCAGAGAGTACCACGCCTCTTGACTTTCTAAGAATGTCTGCTCTATAATGAAAAACATAAGGACCCCACCCCCACCCCAGCTTCTCCATATGTGCTTCAGTTCGATGAAAAAGAGTACTTCATTCTGCTGGAGCATTCTTTCCCCACCACAAGGACCAGCACATCCTCACAGCTGCAAAACCACAACTTAGAAACCACCCTTCCGTGCTCACTGGTCCCCAACTCAGGGTGCAAACTTCTGCTCCAAAACTATTAAAGTGAATAATCAAAGGTCAGTTAAAAATGTGACACTTACTTGAATCAATGTCTTCTTGAAGGCTTTTGAAAGGTGCAGCAGGCATAAAATTTAATATTGATTGTTGGGGTACATTCCAGTCCCCCGTTCAGAGTCACTTCAGAACAACAAATAATTTGTTTTGACCTGCACTGGGCTCGTCTACTGGACACGCACGCATCCCAGGTTCTCTTAGTTGCAGCTGAGCTTTCTTTTTTCTGTCCACTTCTCTCAGTTTTTTTCTCCCCTCCTTAAATTTCTAGGTTCCTGCCGTCCCCTTCTGCCTGCTCCTCTCAGCTCCTGTTCTAATTTCAGCTGTCATTTCCCTGGCTCTCCCGAGTGCTCTGAGCTCCTGTTCTAATTTTTCATGTCTTCTCCCAGGGCCGCCCTCCTTTCTGTCTCTCTGACCCTCTCCCACTCGCCTTCTCTTTCTCTCCGACTCTTCCTCTTCCCCGTCCCATTGGAGGCTTTGCCTCAGGTTTTGCTGCTGCTCCTGTCTTCTGCAGACTGTTTAATGCAGCCAATAATAGGGTGGCCGTTCCGCTCTGCAGAAATCTCAGATTCACAGAAATAAAATAGATTTTTTCATGTTCTTCTAAACCCAAATTTGAATCTCATTCCCCTAAATATTTCCTTCCTCCACTTCCAGATTCTACTTGCAGTTGGAATAAATCTAAGAAGATTTTTTTTTTTTTATTCCTAGGTCGACAAGAGCAAAATATTGGGAGTTGATCTGAGAAGTCTTATTCCAATACAGTTTGGTCCAATTTTATTTTCTAAAGACGTTTAGAGGAATTTCCAATGAGTATCCACAGAAGCGTGAGCAAAAAATCTTCTACTGTGAGTCCATCATTCATTCCAACAATACTTAAATACATGACTTAGTTAAGGTCATGTTTTATAAAGTGATGTTTCTCCAGGGTCCATCTCCCCTCTCAGTTGCCTAAAGAAACAATCACACTCTTGTTAATTACACGTGAATGATTTGCATTATTCACAAACTGCTCACTAAGGGTGTTTATCGCCAAACTATCTTGGTGGAATTTTGAACATGCTGGTCTGTTCTGGAAGAAAAGAAATTATCAATGAATGCAGTGTTGGGATATGAAAAGGAATTAATTCATAGTTGCCTTTAATTTAATATCTGAGGACAGAGGTGGTAGTGAGTTCTACCTATCTGTTAAGGACAGAAAGCCTCCTCATATAAAATTCTTCTAGCTTTGGAGATCTGCTGCTGCTGCTGCTAAGTCACTTCAGTCGTGTCCGACTCTGTGTGACCCCATAGCTGTCTCTT
>SJYX01018526.1:74179-148296 GCA_006410675.1 Oreotragus oreotragus
ATCTGCTGCTGCTGCTGCTAAGTCACTTCAGTCGTGTCCGACTCTGTGTGACCCCATAGACGGCAGCCCACCAGGCTCCCCCATCCCTGGGATTCTCCAGGCAAGAATACTGGAGTGGGTTGCCATTTCTTACTCCAATGCATGAAAGAAAAAAGTGAAAGTGAAGTCGCTCAGTCTGTCCGACTGTTAGCGACCCCATGGACTGCAGCCCACCAGGCTACTCCATCCATTGGATTTTCCAGGCAAGAGTACTGGGGTGGGGTGCCATTGCCGTCCCCATTTGGAGATCTAAACAGTTCCATATCAAAAAATGCATTCACTCCCTTATTAAAGATTACAAAGACTTCATCTGGAGACATTTTGATTTCTAGGTTATGATCTGAGGGTGAGGGCATCTTCTAGACTTACATAGGATGTTCTCAGCACTTGTTGGCAAATTAAAACAACATAGCTCCTGGTTGTTTCCAGGAGTCTGTTTTCATTTTATATCATTTACTGGTTGTTTTGGCATAATGCCTTCTTGTCTGAAACGTAACATTTTACATTTGTTGGGAATATATACATATGTAAAAGAGGAGAAAGTTTGTATTGGAAAGGTCAGAGTTTAACACTGTACATCTTGCCTCTTATTCCTTCAAGGAGCCATTGACAATCTTTCTGGAACTAATTTTGAAGGGCTTTAAGAAATAACAAATGACACGATTTTTTGGCTCTGTACTATTGTTATTATCTTTACAGATGGCGAGTGAAATTTTTAGATTATAACATCCAACTTACATTGACTCAGTAACCTTACTGAGTCCACTTTGTACCCAGCTCTGTGACGATGAGTGCAGGAGTAGAAAGATGAATAAGCCTAAGATCCCCTGGAGGTACTTGAGCTAAAGGTCATGTCAGAGGTCAACCAAAAAAGTTTTAGCCTCATCTGAAAAATCTTAGTCCAAATAGCCTTCTCCACAAAATAACCTGAGTTAAACCTCTCTGGGGTATCTGATTTCTAAAAAAAAAGAATATAAAACATATGAATCAAAAGCTATACACATTTGACTTTTTCACTCATTACTTAGAAAATTGGACAGAATATATGCAAATTTCTCAAGTACATGACAGAGAGGAAAGAGCACGAGGTACATATTTCATCCCATGTAAGTTTCTGATTATTCCCTGCTTCTAATTAAGTCTTTTTCCCACCCCACCCCCAACCACATCCGGGTGTTTTTTAATTTTATTTCCATGAGAATGATCAGAAAAACAAAGACATTGGGAGGAGGAAGCCCCACAGCTTTGTTGGGAAATAGGAAGTGATGTGAAACTTTGTTTGCCCTTTCTGCTGTGAAGAAGTTTGCCAAAGAGCTGTAGCCCTGTACCCTGCTATGTACACCACCTCCAGAAATGGCAGAGGCCAGCATGGGAAAAGAAGGTGCGCCCTGGGCCCAGAGTGACAACAGTCAGTGCTTCCAGGCATCTCAAGATGAAAAGTAAAACCGCCGGGACGGTGGAATGGTTCAGAGTTGCTCCTTTCTTCCTATCTCCCTCCCCTCCTTTCTTTTTTAGTTGAATTCCAAGTCACTATGAGCCTATTAAATATGTTGATCTTTTCAAACATCATCTAGTGACCTCCTCAGTTGAGCCAAAACTAAAACAATCTTCTGTTTGGCTGGTGCTGAGTGCTTCAGTTCCTGTTTTCTCTCCTCCGTTGTCTATAGCTATGAGAATTAAGAAGGAAATACTCTCTAGGACAGGGGTGTCAACTGCCTTTTCCATAATTATGGGGTTTCACAGAGATGCCTATTAGGGTTTTTGAAGTCCATGGGGGAGGGCTCCATCAGAATCTCTTGTTTATTCTATAAACTGGAGTCAAACTTATTGTATATTTTGAACCATTGAAGATATAAACAGATTTCCATCTTGTGACTGAATACATACAATGAAATGAAAAAAAGGAGCAATACCAAGAAATTGAAAGAAAATAAAAAATAACAATGACAACAAACAAAAATCTTCAATTATATGGAAATTTCAGGATGTAGCAGCAAAGTTCCCTGGGTCAATTATTTTCAATTTTTTTTAGCTATATCCTGAAATATCCAGATGCAATGTGATAGAAAATTCTGATTTTAGGCCCTAACGATGATATGGCCTTTCTTAAATTTCTGTTTCTATTGGTCAGTTGAAGCCTTGGTCATACTCTGTCGAAAAAGAAGGTTCTTATGAGGATATATTTGTGCTTTCAGGGAGCCCAGATACCAGTTATGAGGCCAACATTTAATTTCTACTCCTGGAGACTCATTTGGAAGAGTGGACTTCACATCTGAGTATGTGGCAGCATCTCTGGGAGGGCCAGTTAAACACAGCTGATGTGCTTCAGCCCTCCACCTCCAGGAAGTTCTCATTCAGCAAATTGAATGAAGCCTGAGAATATACACTTTTTAACCCTTTACCAGGTGATGACAGAGACAGGGCCAGGGGTAGGAAGGAGAGGAATTTGTTATTTGACCATTCCTTGTTCACTATCTTCCCTTCCAGAGGAGCATCCATACCTAGCCTGCAGTAGGAGAGATAGATTTGAAAAGCTCTTTTAACTCAGTGTAGCATGCTCGTCTGCTCCACCTCCCTTGTTTTATTCCTCAGAAGTGGTGGGCTGTGGATTCTGAAGGAAAAAGTGGAAGGTGGTCAAAATTATGTGTTTTCTGAGTGGTAGAGACAGAAATCATGTCTGTCTCAGTTCTGGAGGCTAGAAGTTCACGATCAGGATTCCAGTTGGTTGGTTTTGGTGAGCCCTCTCTTTCTGGTTTGCAGACGACCGTCTTCTTGATCTGTCCTTATAAAGTACTTGTTGAAGGCTTCCTGATTCCTGCACTGCAAGGGGTACTTCACATATGCTGTTTTACAGATGTATAGGAAGAGCAACGGTGATATTAGCACCTCTGTCTTACCAACAACAACGCAGTTGTGTTTGTGTCTGTGAATCAAGTAGCTTTGCTTGACCTTGGTTTCATTTTCTGTAGCAATGCCCCCTGCACTGCCTCTTTCATGGGGTTGTTGTGACAATACTATCTCATACCACTGCCAGGGAAAGAGAATTTTAGCCTAAGAGAGTGGTTCTCTGAGTATGGTTCCTGGTAGAGAAGCATCAACCTCATCTCCTTATTATCAGCTGGCCAGACAACCTCACTTTGAGAATCACTGACTCAAAATAACATTTCTCAAGCTTCTCCTGATGAACTTGTTAAACACACCTGTTATCAGGGCTTTCTCCAGGAAATTGTGATTTAGTAGATCTGGGATAAAACCTTGGAATCAATATTTTTATTTCATCTAATTTTTTTAGGTGAATGCTCCAAGTGAAACAATTTATAGGAAATTTATTTTTCTGCAATATCAATTTAATAAGTATTTGCAGGCTGCTTGCTGAGTTAGATAACCAGTAGCTGAAATTCCTAGAAGCCTAAATATCTGATTTCCAGGTGAGAAAGAAAGAAAAGTTGCCTGAATCAGTTCAGCTATTGGAGGTTAGGTTGGCTGTTGAAGGATCAGGAATAGTCCTCTAGGTGTGGTAGATGGATAAGGATAACTTGCAAACAGAGAAGTGAAGTGTGTAATCAAAAACAACAAGAAAAAAAAAACCCAACCCTGAATATCACAAGCTTGAGAAATAGCTGTCGGTTTGAAAAGGCTCTGAATTTTCCATCTTCGTCCTTACTACATAGGGCTATGACTACTTGCTCGAGACTTTATCCACAAGACTTTGAACTTCTTCTTGAGGGCAGGGCTGAGTCTTTGCCTCTAACTCCATAGGTAATGCTCTCTTGCAGGTCCATAAATGAATGAACAGGGGACAGTGGGTCAGAGGACAGGCTGGAAAGATTTAGTTTGGTGCCAAATTATAGGAAATTATAGAAGAACCTATAGGCCAGAATAAATAGTGTGTATCTCAGAGCGTGTGTACCTAAATACCATGACATTCGTTTAATGAAGGGAACACACCAATCCATGAAATTTTACTTTGGTGAAGATTAGCAGGCAAATAGAAAGCAGAGGTCAAAGGCAGAGGATTCCATCTGAGGCTAATACAGTGGACTAGAAACGAGATACTCTAGACTGGAGTGAGGGCTTCTCAAAGACAACCGGGAAGGGTGTGAAGAGTGGAGAGATGGCTGAAGTAGGCTTGCCAAGACTCAGTCCCTAATCAGAGGTAGGGGTGGAGGGGATCTTTGATGGTGACCTGAGCTTCAAGTTCAGGTTCCTTGGGGAGAGGAGGGCATATGGTTAAACACTAGAATACAAAAGTGTGTGTCATAAGATGATGAATTTTGTTTTTGATTGAAGAACCCATGAAACATCCAGGTCCACTGGAAACATAGGTTACCTCTCAGGGGAGAAATATTGAGAGCATCAGCATTTACATGGCAATGCTTTAGGAGTGGATGGTTCATCTGGTTTTTTGGTTGTTTTTTGCTTGCTTACATTTATCTCCCCTCTCACTGTGTGTATGCAAAGTCACTTCAGTCGGGTCCGACTCTTTGCGACTCGATGGACTGTAGCCCGCCAGGCTCTTCTGTCCATGGGATTCTCCAGGCAAGAATACTGGAGTTGGTTGCCATGCACCTATATCAATGCTATTAGTTTAATAGATGGGATGGATAAAAGCTGATAAAGGGAACAAAGGAAATAGTGGAAGCAAACAATTGTAATGTTTTCTTTGGATAAATTGTCTATTCTTGTATTCCATTTCATTGCCTTCCTATGAACTGACTTTCTATTGGATTCTATATAAATATAATTTGCCTTTACTGTCGTGTCATAAACTCAGGAAACTCTGAAAAGAAGGACCTCACAAAATGACATCTAGATTGACACCTCTTTGGGCAATTTTAGTTGCTCTCTCCTTCCGCAAGCAAGCATGTGCTAGATGTTTGGGTATCACATGCCAGACACTGATTTTGACCTTGGGTCCTGCGGTGAACAAGACAGGCCCTGATCTTGTAAAGTTTATATTCTTGTGGGAGAAGATTTGGTCAACATACTACACGTGTCTAGGACTTCTTTGTGATATAACAAATATATTTTCCACTGCCATTCACAACTCCATTTAATACAAAGAGGAGTGTGATGTGTGATGGAGAGTATTTTATTAGATGTAATCACTTTTTTCCCTCTGATAGTGATGGAGGTATTTCTCTTCTTTCCACTTCAGTGAAGATGAATCTCATCCATCTATCATAGGATTCAAGGAAAGACTGGTGAACAATTTGTATGACAGCTTCAGAAGGAGATATCCACTCTTTCCTTTGGTCTCCTAAAGTAACAGTGTTAATGACTTATTGGGCCAGGACTGGAAATAGAAGGAGTCATGCTGTTTTACAAATCTTGTGTTTAACTCTGAGAAAATGCATTTTTATCCTTCTAGTGATCATATTACCCATCAGTGGAGAGGCATGCATTTCAGATTCCAAAAGTCTGATGAATCAACTAGAACATAGTTAAATGTAATGAGATCTCTTTTTTTTCTCTTTTGGGGTGCTCAGCATCTTGCATAAGAAGGCCATGGCTGGGAAAGTACATTTTGAATAGCTGTGAGTGTAGACTGAATCCATCTGAATTTGAAAGTACTCTTGACCAATGTGGATTTAACTCATGGCTCCACCATCTAAGTGTGTGCCCTTGGAGGCTAACTTCTCTGGGTTTAGTGACCTTCTCTATAGGATGGCTATAAAAAGATCAATCTCAGAGAGTTCTTGCAAAGGTTAAATAAAGTTACATAGATACAGACATAGCTTTGTATATATACATATACAAGAGATATTTGGGGCGTCTCCATAATTTCCAGCTCACAGTCTTTCCCGAGAAGTGTGGCAAAGTTGCATGGGTGAAGCTGGAGTCACCATATATTTTTTTTTTAATTGAAGTATAGTTGACTTACAATGTTGTGTTCACTTCTGCTATACAGTAAAGTGATACATTTATACATATATAAGATTCTTTTTTTATATTCTTTTTTATTAAGGCTTCTGGAGAAGGAAATGGTACCCCACTTCTGTATTCTTGCCTGGAGAATCCCCATGGACAGAGGAGCCTGGCGGGCTAAAGTCTGCAGGGTCACAAGAGTCGGACACAACTTAGCGATTAAACAACCACCACATTAAAGCTTATCTCAAGATATTAAAGATAGTTCTGTGTGCTTTATAGCAGGACCTGGCTCTTTATCCATCCCTATGTGTAGTAGCCTGCATCTACTAAGTCCAAACCGTCAGTCCGTCTCTCCCCAACTCTCTGCTTGGTGCCCACAAATCTGTTCTCTGTGTCTGGGAGTCTGGTTCTAGTTCCTGACCGGGTTCTGTGAGCTTGTCTCTCTTTTGTAAACAGGTTCATTTGCCTGATGTTTTAGATCTCACGTACTCATGATATCATACGGTATTTGTTTTTCTCTTTCTGACCTACTTCACTTAGTATCAGTTCAGTTCAGTTCAGTCGCTCAGTCGTGTCCGACTCTTTGCGACCCCATGAATCACAGCACCCCAGGCCTCCCTGTCCATCGCCAACTCCCGGAGTCCACTCAGACTCGCTTAGTGTGGTGATCTCTAATTGCATCCATGTTGCCGCAAATGGCCTTATTTCATTCTTTTCTATGGCTGAGCAGTATCCCACTGTGTGTATGTATGTACCACATTTTTGTCCATCCATCTGTTGATGGACATTCAGGTTGTTTCCATGCCTTGGCTATTGTGAATAGTGCTGCATGTATCTTTTTTAATTATAGTTTTGTCTGGATATATGCCCAGGAGTGAGATTGCTGGATCGTACGTTGGTTTATGTTCAGTGTTTCGAGGAACCTCCATACCGTTTTCCATAGTGGCTGCACCAACTTATATTCCCATCAACAGTATAGGAGGGTTCCCTTTTCTCCACATCCTCTCCAGAATGTATTATTTGTAGACTTTTTAATCATAGCATTCTGACCGATGTGAATAGAATGGCCATATTTGTGATGTAATGTCTCCTTATACCTTGTTGACTAGAAAAGAACAGGAATGGGTCCCTGCCCTAAATTGGATCAATTCGGCCTTCTCTTCCCATATTTGACACTTGCAACCAAACACGGGGACTGGGAGCTGCTGAACAGAGTTATACCAATGCCAGAGCTTAGAAGGTCAATGAATTCCTGCTGCCAGAATCTTTGGGCTGCCCTGGCATTCCCTTTTCCTAGAGATCACTTCTCCTTTGAATTCCGTGATAGATCTCAATTCTCTTTCAATAGATGTCTCTTTAGTTGGAGCTGGGTTCTGATTACTCACATTCAAAATAAACTCTTAAAATATCTAAAATTGAACACTTGACATACTTTCAAATCTGCTGCTTCTAGTATTTCCTGTTGGGACAGGAAATACTGTCTACCCACTGGTTGGTCGGTTGGAGCTCTTGGGATCTTCCAGAGACTGTCTCCTTCTTCAGCATCGTATCTAGACTCTTCTGAAGTTGCTTGAGATTTTGCTTTTCTAAGTATCTTTTCTCCAAACCCTGAGCTTAGTTACTATTCCCTCTCACCTGGGCCCATCTCTCTCAAAATGGTCTTCTCAACTTCTCCTCCGGTTTTCCTTCAATTCCTTCTCCATACAAAAGACAGAGGAAGAGGAATTCTTCCCAAAGTGGATCGTGTAACTTCCCTTCTGAAACCCTTTCAGTGGCCTCCCACTGTCCTTGGAATAAACGCTCCCTTCTCTATCATCACTGCCAGAGTCCCCTTGCTTTAGCCCAGTTCACCATTCCAGCTCCACTGCCCGTTTCCCTTGCCTGTGTCTTCTGCTCCTCAGAGCAGGTTTGACCTTGGTTTCTCAACGGTTATTGATCCTTCCTGCCCTGGGCCTTTTCCTGTGTGGTTTTCTCTCTTATAAGTTTCCTTCAGATGACTTTTATTCAATCTCTCATTGGTCAATTTCTGCATGCTGTTCTCTGTCCCTCATATCCAAAGTTGATCCTCTGATAATGCATATGAAAAAGGCATCTATATTGATAGATGTGTTTCACATGGTTATTTATTTAATCCTTTTCTCTCTTACAAGATTTGATGCTCCTTAAAGAGGAGACTCTAGTCCATGAAGATGAGGCCATATGCTCCACAAAGACAGAGCGCATAGGCTTCACTTACCCTATTCTTAGTGCACAGGTGATGGTTTATTTCTCGGTGTCTCTCTTCTCAGGTCAGCAAGCTAGAGGCTCAACTTCTGATACAACACGGATACCAACCCCTGACCCCACTGATGCCTTCCTCATACCATTTCGTCTTGAATGGGCATAGGCAACCATTACTGGCCCCTCTCTTTGACAGCTAGCAAGTGATGGGCACTCCAGGCCCCTCTTTGTCCCAGGATAGCAAGAACTAGCCAGAATGAGCAGGGCCCATTCCTAATGATTTGGGGTCCACATGCTTGAGGAGGAAATGTGAAGTAGGAAGTTAGGCATGGGCAAGGAGGGGTGGCCTAGCTGAAAAGGATGCACCTGATCTCTAAACCCCATCCCAGACACACCCCAATGAGTCCCACGATAACTCACAGATAGCTGCAAAATAACCACAGAGACTTTTCCAACTCTTGAGCATGGGCCCTAGGCACACAGTGGATACCAACTAACCACAGAGGCTTTTCGAACTCCAGCACATGCACCCTAGATGCACAGCTGTGTCCTCAAGTGACCTTAGGCAGCCGGGGACCTATTAAGTGTTCATAAATATTCTATACATACATGCATCTGATTATAACAGTCTGAATTGTGGAAAAGGCATGAGCCGTAGAGCCTGTTGTTATGTAACTTGCATAAATTATCTAGGTGTGGAGAAGGAATTGGGTTTTCCAGGTGGCTCAGAGATAAAGAATCTGCCTGCCACTGCAGGAGATACAGGAGACATGAGTTCAATCCCTGTCTTGGAAAGATCCACTGGAGGAGGAAATAGCAACCCACTCCAGTATTCTTGCCAAGATAATTCCATGGACAGAGCAGCCTGGAAGGCTACAGTCCAGGGGGTCACAGAGAGTCGGACACAATCAGAATCAGCTGAGCATGCATGCACACATAAGGTGATGGATACAGGATATCTGGGTGTTGCCATGGCCTCTAGAAGGTGAACAAAAGAATGATGTATGTTACCTAAACCAAGGCAAGGTGAGTTGGCATCATTCAGCCCATCAATTGACCTGGAATCAAATAGTCAAGGCCATAAAGCACCTTGGCACTTTCAGATGAAATGCTGGGTGAATATTTTCTTCCACTTCTCTCTGTAAGTGCAGAGTTGTCCTAGGCAAGCGGTGCAAAAGCACAGAAATAAACCAAGGTCGATGAAATCACTATTACGTTCAGAGGGGATATTTTCCATTCGTTTTAAAATTAAAGTCTCATGCAAGTAGCAGAAAAACACACCACAGATTCTTTAGCTTGATTGTTTCAACTTTTAATAGTAAAGTCAATATGCGCCTCCAACTAACTGCCGGGGATTGTTCTGTGATTGCCAGGTTGTTTTATGTACGTGAGGCAACAAAACAATATAAGGTGACAAACAAAAGATGGAAAAATATATAAAAGGCGGAAAAAAAGTTGGCTGTGTGCTACCTCAGGCTTTAAAACTCTTCTTATACACTTCACCACAAAGTCTATTAAAGCAAAATATAGTGGAAATACAATATACTGCAATGAATGTCTTCAAACCAGCAATTTAGCGCAAAAGCTGAGGGCAGTTCTTATGCACCGACTTTTAATACCAAGACGATTTGTGGTCTCACAAAGTTCCTGCCTTAGGCAAAAGTTGTGCTGAGTTCTAATAGGTCTAGTTTGTTGGCTGTCAGAATAATGGAGAATTCGGTAGCAGAGGGGCTGGGTGCTGTAAACAGCGGAGATAATTAGAAGGTTTGCTGGGAGGAGAGTGAAGCTGGTTTATATTCAGTTGCAGGGGAAAGTGTGTGTTCAGGAAACTCCTGGTTAACACAGAGTGCTTCACTTACCCTATTCTTAGTGCACAGGTGATGGTTTATTTCTCGGTGTCTCTCTTCTCAGGTCAGCAAGCTAGAGGCTCAACTTCTGATACAACACGGATACCAACCCCTGACCCCACTGATGCCTTCCTCATACCATTTCGTCTTGAATGGGCATAGGCAACCATTACTGGCCCCTCTCTTTGACAGCTAGCAAGTGATGGGCACTCCAGGCCCCTCTTTGTCCCAGGATAGCAAGAACTAGCCAGAATGAACAGGGCCCATTCCTAATGATTTGGGGTCCACATGCTTGAGGAGGAAATGTGAAGTAGGAAGTTAGGCATGGGCAAGGAGGGGTGGCCTAGCTGAAAAGGATGCACCTGATCTCTAAACCCCATCCCAGACACACCCCAATGAGTCCCACGATAACTCACAGATAGCTACAAAATAACCACAGAGACTTTTCCAACTCTTGAGCATGGGCCCTAGGCACACAGTGGATACCAACTAACCACAGAGGCTTTTCGAACTCCAGCACATGCACCCTAGATGCACAGCTGTGTCCTCAAGTGACCTTAGGCAGCCGGGGACCTATTAAGTGTTCATAAATATTCTATACATACATGCATCTGATTATAACAGTCTGAATTGTGGAAAAGGCATGAGCCGTAGAGCCTGTTGTTATGTAACTTGCATAAATTATCTAGGTGTGGAGAAGGAATTGGGTTTTCCAGGTGGCTCAGAGATAAAGAATCTGCCTGCCACTGCAGGAGATACAGGAGACATGAGTTCAATCCCTGTCTTGGAAAGATCCACTGGAGGAGGAAATAGCAACCCACTCCAGTATTCTTGCCAAGATAATTCCATGGACAGAGCAGCCTGGAAGGCTACAGTCCAGGGGGTCACAGAGAGTCGGACACAATCAGAATCAGCTGAGCATGCATGCACACATAAGGTGATGGATACAGGATATCTGGGTGTTGCCATGGCCTCTAGAAGGTGAACAAAAGAATGATGTATGTTACCTAAACCAAGGCAAGGTGAGTTGGCATCATTCAGCCCATCAATTGACCTGGAATCAAATAGTCAAGGCCATAAAGCACCTTGGCACTTTCAGATGAAATGCTGGGTGAATATTTTCTTCCACTTCTCTCTGTAAGTGCAGAGTTGTCCTAGGCAAGCGGTGCAAAAGCACAGAAATAAACCAAGGTCGATGAAATCACTATTACGTTCAGAGGGGATATTTTCCATTCGTTTTAAAATTAAAGTCTCATGCAAGTAGCAGAAAAACACACCACAGATTCTTTAGCTTGATTGTTTCAACTTTTAATAGTAAAGTCAATATGCGCCTCCAACTAACTGCCGGGGATTGTTCTGTGATTGCCAGGTTGTTTTATGTACGTGAGGCAACAAAACAATATAAGGTGACAAACAAAAGATGGAAAAATATATAAAAGGCGGAAAAAAAGTTGGCTGTGTGCTACCTCAGGCTTTAAAACTCTTCTTATACACTTCACCACAAAGTCTATTAAAGCAAAATATAGTGGAAATACAATATACTGCAATGAATGTCTTCAAACCAGCAATTTAGCGCAAAAGCTGAGGGCAGTTCTTATGCACCGACTTTTAATACCAAGACGATTTGTGGTCTCACAAAGTTCCTGCCTTAGGCAAAAGTTGTGCTGAGTTCTAATAGGTCTAGTTTGTTGGCTGTCAGAATAATGGAGAATTCGGTAGCGGAGGGGCTGGGTGCTGTAAACAGCGGAGATAATTAGAAGGTTTGCTGGGAGGAGAGTGAAGCTGGTTTATATTCAGTTGCAGGGGAAAGTGTGTGTTCAGGAAACTCCTGGTTAACACAGAGTAGCCTGGTTTGCAGAATGTTGATTTGAGGAAATCTTGTGAATCACTGGACAGGCAAGTTTTCTTTTTGATTATAATGCTACTACTGTTATTAACAATATTAAGTGGGAATTCACTGAATACCTACTATGTGCTTGATCCTGCTCACCTAGTTCTTCTGTATTCCTATTCTACAAAGAAGGAATTCAAGGCTCAGAGGGGTTATAGATGTCAGGCACACGCACGCGGTGGAGTTTACAATCATTTAGAAAGTATGTTCTTCACACTATATTGTGGTGTCATCCTGTGGGGCAAGGATAATACTGCCAATCAGAGTGTTTAAATGGGGATCCTAAGCACTAATGTCTGGTTTAAATTTGCAATAATCATAGAGAAAGTTGGCTTCAGAGATACAAGTCAGGATCCAAGGTGAGGTCTCTCATGACTGATTATTAATGGCAGTTCAGAGATGAGGGTTTCTAATGATTTACTTTCATTTGATGTAGATTAGTATAGAATCTAGACTGCTCTTTATAATATGGCTATTCTTTACTCCTTGGGGCAAATTTTGTTTTCTTGCCTGGGGGGACCAGGTGGCCATGTCACTTCAGTCTTTCGTTGTGATCTTTCATGCTGCCTCCAGGCCACCTTTCCAGGTGAGTTGTGGCCAAGGAGAATAATAAGAAAATCCAAAGGTGATTTCTCACGAAGTGTAGGAACATAGGGGATGGTTCTGTGGTCACTACCATTTGACTTTGCTCTATTTGTAAACTTAAGCACACAAGGCAAGTCACCTAACTTGATGAGGGGAAAAGGCCCAGGGGCAACTGCTGTCTTGGGAGTCTTCTTTAGAAATTTCGACTAATCCTGTTTTTCTTAAATAATAAATAGTTGCTAGCATTTCTAATGGAGAAGGCAATGGCACCCCACTCCAGTACTCTTGCCTGGAAAACCCCATGGATGGAGGAGCCTGGTAAGCTGCAGTCCATGGGGTCGCGAAGAGTTGGACATGATGAGCGACTGCTTCTTTAGAAATTTCAACTAATCCTGTTTTTCTTAAATAATACATAGTTGCTAGCATTTCTAATGGAGAAGGCAATGGCACCCCACTCCAGTACTCTTGCCCGGAAAACCCCATGGATGGAGGAGCCTGGTAAGCTGCAGTCCATGGGGTTGCGAAGAGCTGGGCATGATGAGCAACTTCACTTTCACGCATTGGAGAAGGAAATGGCAACCCACTCCAGGGTTCTTGCCTGGAGAATCCCAGGGACGGGGGAGCCTGGTGGGGTGCCGTCTATGGGGTCACACAGAGTCAGACACGACTGAAGTGACTTAGCAGCAGCAGCAGCAGCAGCAGCATTTCTAAGCACACTGAGGGTGTCTGCATCCTAGCCACCCGCCACCCCCCGGGCCCATGAAAGCTGTAACAAAACTGGGGAATTGGCAGAGAATGAGAAACTGATTTTATCATAGGCAGAGACCAAAGAGCCTGGGATTACTCAGGCTGGAAAGGGGGGAAGCTGAGTGACAGCATTATTCTCAGTATTGACAATACTGAAAGTTGTGATCAAGGGCTCCTGTACCAAGCATCTGCTCAATGGAACAAGATGGCTTCTTCTAGAGTCTCCTCCATTNTCATAGGCAGAGACCAAAGAGCCTGGGATTACTCAGGCTGGAAAGGGGGGAAGCTGAGTGACAGCATTATTCTCAGTATTGACAATACTGAAAGTTGTGATCAAGGGCTCCTGTACCAAGCATCTGCTCAATGGAACAAGATGGCTTCTTCTAGAGTCTCCTCCATTGCTCACCTCCCGGCAAAAATTAGCCTTTGTCCTCCTTATTCCATATTCATACTCATAAAGGTTTGATCCTCTGTTGCACCGGACTTTTGTTCAGTTATTTAGGGAAACTAGCCAGTCTGGAGCAAAAAATACCAGCTGAGGATAAGATGTAGATTCTATTCCTGCTTCTGTTGTTTCCATGGTAACTCTGAGGCTGTTTGTTCATCTATAAAATGGGGATGTTAAGTTTTGCTAAGGAATTGTATAAAAACTTATGAAGGTCAAATGGGAGAGGGTATATACAAGTGCTTCACAGTCCATAAAGGGTTTTTATAGGACACTGTTGTGTCTCTCATCACATGATTTAGACTCACTTTTTATTTGAGTTGTTGATGGAGCAGAGAGGTTGACAGCTTGACAAGCTTTTGGTGATAGCCTGAGATCCCTCCCCTTAGCATATCTGAATCTATTCTCAGGGTTCCTTGGAGGGCCCTAGATGAACTGAACCACAGCAGTTGATCAAGTCAAGCATGTCCCCTTGCATCATCTCTCATTTAGCTTCTGTTTGTGGTAACCATAAGCCCTGTCTCAGATTCCACTTTCTTGAGGATCCCAAGATAAGACAGGACTGTACCACAATGTGTTGTCATGCCTCTCTAGCCCTCTATATTTTAGGCTCTGAGATGATCACAATGATATTCTCATCCAGACAAATTATCAAACAGTGTGGCTCATCTTTGGATAATAAAGTTCAAGGAGACTCAGGATCAGACAGGCTCTAGGCGTTTCTTTCAAGCAGCAGGAAAAAAAGCAAGCTGGACGTTCTTACCAGTCTTAGACCCACACTCATGCTGATGGAGACACTGCTGCTGCTAAGTTGTTTCAGTCGTGTCTGACTCTGTGTGACCCCATAGACGGCAGCCCACCAGGCTCCCTCGTCCCTGGGATTCTCCAGGCAAGAACACTGGAGTGGGTTGCCATTTCCTTCTCCAATGCATCAAAGTGAAAAGTGAAAATTGAAAGGGAAGTCGCTCAGTCGTGTCTGACTCTTCATGACCCCATGTACTGCAGCCTACCAGGCTCCTCTGTCCATGGGATTTTCCAGGCAAGAGTACTGGAGTGGGGTGCCATTGCCTTCTCCAGATGGAGACACTAACAGTATAGAAATCTTTTGCTTCAATAGGCTTCCCTGTAACCAAGTTTCCAAAACCTTCTGCCACTCTACTGGTCAAGCCTCTATTACCCCTCACTTGGATGACAGGTACAGTATCCTAATGTTCTCAGCATTTAGCTTCTACCTTTCTGACTACAATAGTAGCCTGAGCAATCTTTAAAATTTCCAAACAAATCACATTACTCTCTTATATAATATCTGTCCAAGTTGTCCATTGCTTTCAGGATGCACGCCAACGGTCTCATCACAAGCCTTAATGCCTTTTGAATTGGGTACCTGCTTCCCTCTTTAACCTGGCCTCTTCCACCATCCCTTTCCTCCCTCATCACTCAAGCTACCCACATCTCCTTTCAGCTCCTGGGCCTCTTGACTGCCTAGGATCTTTTGCTCCTATAATTTCCTCTGACAGGAAGGCCCTTTCTCCATTGATTTCTGTGACTAGTTCTTTCTCTTTCTGGCCTCTGGTTAAATGTCATATCTGCAAAGAAATATTCCCTGACTCTTCAATTTATGCAGGATTTCCCCTCTCTCCTCATCTGTCATCAGCTATTATTCTCTATCGCAGGGTCAGCAAACTTTTTCACTAAAGGACCTGAGAGTGAACATTTCAAGTTTCGTGGGCCATATGGTCTCTGTTGTCACTATTTAGCTCTGCAGTTTTATGGTTAAGGAAACCATAGACAGAACGTAAGTGATGGGACGTTGCCCGGTTACAATAAAACTTTATTTATAGAAACAGGCAGCAAGTGGGCTAGGTTTGACTTTGGAGGAGGGCATAGTTTGCCAACCCCTGCACTATTGCCTTATGGGTTTTAGTGCCTTTGATGGCATTGCTTTGCAATCTAAAATAACCTGTGCTCAGTTACGTATTTGTTATCTGTCTGTGTTTGTTGTCTGTCCTCCTCAGTTGACTGTACATCCTTTGAGGCAGGAATCATGTCCCTTTTTTTTTAAACCACTGAAATTTCAGTGCCTAGAAAAGTTGCTGGCTCAGAATAGACACTTGATATACATTTGTAGAATAAACAAACAACAAAATATCCTTCTTGTTATTTCTCAACTCGGCATCTTATATCCTTACAGTTTGCTTCATAGTACTGATCTCAGTTTTTGCAGACCTTATCCATCTGTTTTTGCAAGCCCTATGGGCATGGACATGATGTCTATCTGATTTAACTGATAACTCTTAGTAGCTAGCACAGTCCTCGGTATGTCAACAATCAGACAATTGGGGTGAGTAAATGAATGAATGAATTTAGATGATTTCCATGAGTAAAAGGAAGCATTGATCTCCAATTATGATAGATATTTGTTTAAAAATATGTCAGTATGAAAGTGAACTAATGAATAGAATATGCCTCCTAGATCTGCATAGCCATGATGAAAAATTTCTAAAAATTCTCCAAATTATTAAGTCTTGAGCCACTTTACAGATTTAGTCATCAGATTCTCAGGCTTTTTTCATGTAGTTTTGCAATAAAGGCAAAATCTCCTGAAGAGTTGACCCAGAGGCCGTGTGATGCCAGATGCACCTGAGACATTTCCCCTTCGCCTTGTGGTCTGTTGGTGCCGACTGCTGAGAAATGGTTTTGTGGACGTGTGGCCATGGCCATATCTCTGTCTCCATGAAAAAGCTTAAAACCGAAGTTAAGGAATGCCAACCTGGAAAAAGACCTAATGCATCATAATAGAGGTGAAAAAATAAACCATGGACAGTGTGATGATGGTATGTCCCAGTGTGCATGGGGCAATCTCTGCTTTCGTCTTTATTTTTCCTGCAGTCATTATTAATAGTTTCCCTTTTCCTTCTCAAAAGTGCCTGATTTGGACAATAAATTATCTTGTCATGGGAAACCTAAGGAATGAGTTACTTTTCTTTCCTAAGGACAAGCTGAACATGCTTTGGATGCCTAGTGAGTCATTGGAGTTGGGCTTAAGGATGACAGGCTGTCTTCTCTGGCTTGTTGTGGACAATATTTCTGTCCATGGCCATTTATGGAAGCCTTGGTAGGAATGACAGGGGCAGTACCAGCAAAGCAAATTTAAATATTTGATTTATCCTAAAGTGAAATCTCTGTGCCTCACATTCATGGTAAAGCCAGTCTCTCCAGGTTCGAAATGCCTGACCCAGATATTTGGAAGTTGCTGGTGCCACTGACTAGCATATGTCTTCACAGAGGTACTCAAAATGCTCCAAATAAATGTGCTAGACTAGGTGGAGGGACACCCTTCCTCCCCACTGACTACTCAAACCCTGATTTTCTAGCAGCCATTAGGAGACTCAGGCATGAATTTCCCATTGACCAGTGAATTACTGAGATTGATGCCAAGGGCAGTGCTTACAACATTGACTCTGGAAGCAGACTGCTGGGCTTTACATCCTGGCTCAGATATCTGCGACCCATATTGTCCTGAGCCTTCCTATGCCTTATCTCCTTACTAAAATGGGAGTATAGTCTCAGTTTCTTAGGGTTGTTGTGATGACTTAAAGAGTTCATCTTTGTAAGACACCTAGAAGAGTATCAGTTTGGGATTAGCAGATATGGACTACTGAATGGATAAACAACAAGGTCCTATTATATAGTACAGGCAACTGTATTCAAAGCCTGTGATAAATCATAAGGAAAAAGAATATGTAAAAGAATATATATATACACATATATGTATAAATCAATATTGAATACGGAACTAAATTAGCAATAATTGCTGCTGTTTCTGCTTAATCACTTCAGTCGTGTCCAGCTCTGAGCAACCCTTTGGACTGTAGCCCACCAGGCTCCTCTGTCCATGGGAATTCTCCAGGAAAGAGTACTGGAGTGGGTTACCATGCCTTCCTCCAGGAGATCTCCCCAACCCAAGGATCAAACCTGGGTCTTCTGCATTGCAGGAAGATTCTTTACCACTGAGCCAGTAGGGAAGCTCTAGCAATAATTGCTACCCTGATATAAAAGAATGTATATACATATAACTGTGCCACTTTGTTGTATAGAAGAAATCAATATAACATTGTAAATCAACTATACTTCAGCCAAAAGAAAAAAAAAAGACTATGGGACATACTGTGCTGTTGTTCAGCCACTAAGTCATGTCTGACTTTTTGCAATAATATATGTAACTATAAAATTAAAATTCACTGCTTTAAAAAAAGTGTCAGGCACATAATACTGATTATAAGTTATTTTACTATGTGCTTGTACTTAATGCTCTTGAAAGGATTTTCAGTGTTTAGGTAAAAATTATTTTTTTTCAAAGGATTTGAGAACTGTTCACTAGCATGTGGAGTTCTGTATAACAGCTATTTCATAAATCTTCTTATTGGCATGTTTGCTTTGAAGTTCATGAAAGGGTCTCAATTTCCTTAACATTTGCCTCATTGCATAATGTCCCCAAATATTTTGCCATTTATGTACCTCTATGAACCTGGGACACAATAAATTAAATTAATTAGCACAGATAATTAGTGTCCACATTATGTGTCATCCACATAATGTATCAATTCAACATTGCTTCTTTGTTCTGAAACATCCAATTTGACTAACACGTAAGGGTAAGGTAATATAAGGTTCAATTCTATTTACTAGCATCTGGTTGTATTCTCTTGATAAGTCAGATAATTAAATAATTCCTCGGTAATTTTTAGTAATAATTTCATATATCCTTTCTGGCTACCAGAATTATTATTCCTTAAAAGTAGCAATTATTGCTAATTTGGTTCCATATTCGATATTGATTCCTGCTAAATAATTCTGAATCTTAAAACTATTGTGTGATTTTTAGGTCTTAAAAACATGTACTCATGTAACTTTTCCATTTCTTAGCTCATTTAATTTGTGATTTAGTTAAGCAGTTTTGCAAAGTTAATTTGGTCATATCTGAAATCTAGGCACGGTTGTTATTTGCTCTGTAATACACAATTCATGAGCAACAGCTATTTTTTCCACTGTTCTAGAATCATTGGTTTGTTAGTTCAGCGAGGGTTGTCAGAAATCTTAGAGTATATTTCGTATCCTTTCATTTTCCAAACAGGAGGCCTGAAGAGGTTCCATGATAGACCCAGGTTCAAAACCCAGCCTACGCTCATGGCTGGCTTCTGCTTCTTCATCCTTTTCATCATCTCTTCCCTTCCCTTAAAAAAATGCTTCTCTGTTTTTCCAACTCTCATCGTCTCAAGCCAAGCAAACGTGGCTGGTCCTCAGTTGAAGGAGGGCAAGCGGCAGGCTCTTGAAGGTAGGGCCAAGTATGATGGGGAGAGGGCATTTGAGCTAGGGCAGCTCCTGAGGGTTTTGAGTGGGTGAATGAGGAAGGAGGGGGAGGAAATAGCCCAGAATAGACCACAGAGTCACAGAGGGAGAGCCCTGGTGGACAGGCTACTTAGTCCCATATCAGACCCCATTACATTGTTGGCGTGTTCTGTCCACCTCCGCGGAGTGGGGTTTCTCAAAGCTGCCTCTTCCCCTCCAGTTTCACTGTTACATCCCATCCAGCCCTTCACTTTCACCATTCTAGCTAATGTGATTCTTTTACCTAGAAAAGAAGTCTTGACTTTTCCCCACCCAGTTCCACCCTGCATGTTGCTCTTTGAACAAATCTGGCCTCATCAGGTATTGCGTTTCAACCCCAGCAAACTCCTTATTGTCTTGCAGGGGGGAGACCAAATAAGCATCATCACATCTGTCTTTCTGGCTCATCTCCAATTCTATTCATTTTTTTTTTAATTGAAAGATAATTGCTTTACAGAATTTTGTTGTTTTCTGTCAAACCTCAACATGAATCAGCCATAGGTATACATATATCCCCTTCCTTTTGAATCTCCCTCCCATCTTCCTCCCCATCCCACCCCTTGAGGTTGATACAGAGCCCCTGTTTGAGTTTCCTGAGCCATACAGAAAATTCCTGTTGGCTATCTATTTTACATACGGTAATGTAAGTTTCCATGTTACTCTTTCCGTATCTCTCACCCTCTCCTCCCCTCTCCCCATGTCCATAAGTCTATTCTCTGTGTCTGTTTCTCCATTGCTGCCCTGTAGATAAGTTCTTCAGTACCATTCTTCTAGATTCCATATATGTTAGAATATGATATTTATCTTTCTCTTTCTCTTTCTGACTCACTTCACTCTCTATAATAGGTTCTAGGTTCATCCACTTCATCAGAACTGACTCAAATGCATTCCTTTTCATGGCTGAGTAATATTTCATTGTGTATATATGTAACACAAATTCTTTATCCATTCAACTGTTGATGAACATCTGGGAGGCTTCCTTATTCTAGCTATTGTAAACAGTGCTGCAATGAACAATGGGACACATGTGTCTTTTTCAATTTTGGCTTCCTCAGGGTATATGCCTAGGGGTGGGACTGCTGGGCCATGTGGTGGTTTTATTCCCAGTTTTTTAAAGAATCTCCATATTACCTTCCATAGTGGTTGTATCAATTTACATCCCCACCAACAATTCAAGAGTGTTCCCTTTTCTCCAAACCCTCTCCAACATTTATTGTTTGTAGACTTTTCTATGATTGCCATTCTGACCAGCGTGAAGTGATATCTCATTGTAGTTTTGATTTGCATTTCTCTAATAATGAGCAATGTTGAGCATCTTTTCATGTGTTTGTTAGCCATCTGTATGTCTTCTTTGGAGAAATATCTATTTAGGTCTTTTCCCCACTTCTTGATTGAATTATTTGTTTTTCTAGCATTGAGTTGTATGAGCTACTTGTATATTTTGGAAATTAATCCTTTGTCAGTTGTTTCATTTGCTATTATTTTCTCCCATTCTGAGGGTTGTCTTTTCACCTTCCTTATGGTTTCCTTTGCTGTGCAAAAGCTTTTAAGTTTAATCAGGTCCCACTTGTTTGCTTTTATTTTATGTCTGTTACTGTAGGAGGTGAGTTATAGAGGATCTTTGATTTATGTCATCAAGTGTTCTGCCTTTGTTTTCCTCTAAGAGTCTTATAGTTTCTGATCTTACATTTAGGTCTTTAATCCATTTGGAGTTTATCTTTGTGTACGGTGTTAGGAAGTGTTCTAATTTCATTCTTTTACATGTCACTGTCCACTTTTCCTGGCACCACTTATTAAAGAAGCTCTCTTTGCCCCATTGTATGTTCTTGACTCCTTTGTCAAAAACAAGGTACCCATAGGTGCATCGGTTTATTTCTGGGCTTTCTATGTTGTTCCATTGGTCTATATTTCTGTTTTTGTGCCAGTGCCATACTGTCTTGATGACTGTAGCTTTGTAGTATAATCTGAAGTCAGGAAAGTTGATTTTTCCAGCTCCATTCTTCTTTCTCAAGACTGCTTTGGCTATTGAGGGTCTTTTGTGTTTTCATATGAATTTTGAAATTTTTGTTCTAGTTCTGTGAAAAATGCCATTGGTAATTTGATAGGGATCATATTGAATTTGTAGATTGCATTTGATAGTATAGTCATTTTCACAATATCGATTCTTCCTACCCGGGAACATGGAATATCTCTCCCTATGTTTATGTCATCTTTGATTTCTTTCATTAGTGTCTTATAGTTTTCTGTGTACAGTTCTCCTGTTTCCTTAGGTAAGTTTATTCCTAGATATTTAATTCTTTTTGTTGAAATGGTGAATCGAATTGATTCCTTAATTTCTCTTTCTGATTTTTTATTGTCAGTATGTAGAAATGCAAGTGATTTCTGTGTATTGATTTTGTATCCTGCAACTTTGCTAAATTCACTGATTAGTTCTAGTAATTTTCTAATACTATCTTTAGGATTTTCTATGTCATCTGAAAACAGTGAGAGCTTTACTTCTTTTCCAATCTGGATTTCTTTTATTTCTTTTTCTTCTCTGATTGCTATAGCTAGGACTTCCAAAACTATGTTGAATAATAGTGGCAAAAGTGGACACCTTTGTCTTGTTNTAGTAATTTTCTAATACTATCTTTAGGATTTTCTATGTCATCTGAAAACAGTGAGAGCTTTACTTCTTTTCCAATCTGGATTTCTTTTATTTCTTTTTCTTCTCTGATTGCTATAGCTAGGACTTCCAAAACTATGTTGAATAATAGTGGCAAAAGTGGACACCTTTGTCTTGTTCCTGATCTTAGGGGAATGCTTTCAGCTTTTCACCATTGATAATGTTTGCTGTAGGCTTATCATATATGGCCTTTACTATGTTGAGGTAGGTTCCTTCTATGTCCATTTTTTGAAGAGTTTTAATCATAAATGGGTGCTGAATTTTGTCAAAGGCTTTTTCTGCATCTATTGAGATTATCATATGATTTTTATCTTTCAATTTGTTAATATGGTGTGTCACAATGATTGATTTGCATATTTTGAAGAATCCTTGCATTCCTGGAATAAACCTAACTTGATCATGGTGTATGAGCTTTTTGATGTGTTGATGAATTCTGTTTACTAAAATTTTGTTCAGGATTTCTGTATCTATGTTCATCAATGATATTGGCCTGTAGTTTTCTTTTTTTGTGTTGTCTTTGTCTGGTTTTGGCATCCAGGTGATTGTGGCTTTGTAGAATGAGTTTGAAAGTGTTCCTTCCTCTGCAATTTTTTTTCAAAGTATTTTAGAAAAAAATATAATAGGTAAAAAAAAATTAAAATTATAAAAAGAGACAAAGGAAGAAAACAATGGAAGAAGAAATAAAAAAGAAAAAAAATAAAAAAAGGAAAACTCCACAGAACTGCAAAAGCCCAACATAGAGGCAGAAGTTTATATCAACAATAAAAAATGTGGCTGAATATACACATATGCATATACACCATAAGCAAAATTAAAACAGTCCAACAAAAAATAAAGTACAATAGATTGACCCAGCAAACAAAGGAAACCAAAAATTATACCTTCCAGAACAAAACTAACTAAAGCATCAACTGGAAAACAAAACTAAAGCAAGGTGCCAATTTGGAAATAGAGCAATGAAGATAAAACTAACAAATATGTTGAGAGGAAAGAAAAGAATGAATAGATATGCAAAGTTAAATAGAGGTAGAGGAAGAAGATTTATATGCATTAAAGATTAATGGCAAGGGGAAAAGAACAGTAAGAAAGCCAAACAAAGGAATAAAAGTAGAAAAAATATTACGGGCTTAAAAAAATAAAAATTAAAATTATAAAAAAGGGGAAAAAAGGAAGAAGAAAGAAAAAAGGGGAAAAAGAAAAAAAGGAAAACTCCACAGAACTGCAAAAGTCCAACATAAAAGCAGAGGTTTACAACAACAATAAAAAGTGTGACTGAATATCGACTATACATATACATCCATAAGCAAAATCAAAACAGTCAAACAAAAATCAAGTACAATACATTGACCCAGCGAACAAAGGATACCTAAAATTATATCTGCCAGAACAAAACTTACTAAAGCACAAACTGGGAAATAAAGTTAAAGCAAGGTGCCAATTGGGGAATAAAGCAATGAAAAGAAAACTAACAAATATGATAAAAGGAAAGGAAAGAAAAAATAGATATGCAAAGTTAAATAGAGATAGATAAAGAAGACTTATATACATTAAAGATTAGCTGCAAGGGGAAAAGAACAGTAGGGAAAGCAAACAAAGGAATAAATGCAGGAAAAAAAATAGGTTTAAAAAATTAAAATTAGAGAGAGAGAGAAAAGGAAAACTCCGTAGAACTACAAAAGACCAACGTAGAGGCAGAGGTTTATAACAACTATAAAAAATGTGACTGAGAAAAAAAAACAAACCTCAAAAGCTTAGTTAGATGTCATAGTGCCAATAAAATTGACAACTACAACAGAGGGGGTAAAAATGACAAAAAAGAAAAAATTCAAAAGAATCTACAGGAGACGTCAAAACATAAGAATAATAAATGTTTCTCTTGAGTCACTGCTGTCAGAGTCCTTTCCCGCGCTGGAAGCCACAGTCCACCTCACTTCCCTAGGATGCCCTCCAATGCTGTGCTGACCTCTGGACATGCTGTGGGGGCAGCTCAGATTCTGATCTGGCCCTACTCCTGTGTGTTCTTGCCTCCAATGTCCACAGCTATCAGAACTAGTGTGTTTTCTTTTGTGGGAGCTCTCAATGACTTTTTATATATTCCATAGACACAGAGTCTGCCTAGTTGATCATGTGGATTTAATCTGCCTATTGTATAGCTGATGCGAAGGTTTTGGGTCTTCTTCCTTAGCCACACTGCCCTTGGGTTTCAGCTGTGGTTTTATTTCCATCTCTGCATGTGGCTCATCCACTGGGGTTTGTTCCCGAGGCTGCCCTGGAAGACGTGTTTGCCCCTGTGAGGGCCAGGTGTGGAAGTGGTGCAGCACATTGAATTGCAGGGGTTCTGGCAGCACCAGGTACTCAGGGGGGTTGGCGGCTAGGGCAGCAGGAGATACAGTGCTCTAGAAGGGTATGGCAACTAGTATTGGCCCATGCACTCCAGTATTCTTGCCTGGAGAAGCCCCCTGACAGAGAAGCCTGGCAGGCCACAGTCTACAGGGTCACAAAAAGCTGGACACTACGGAAGCAACACTGTGAGCATAGACACAAGATATTTTTTTGTCTGTGGCAGCTCTGCCCCAGTGAGGGTTGAGCATGAAGGTGGTGCAGCTGCTTGGCTTGCGGGGATCCTGGTGGCACCAAGCGTGCAGGAACATGGACTGCCTCCACTAAAGGAGTACGGCCCTGTCTTTGTTTGAGCCTCTTGTAGCTGGCGTCAGAAGGCCTCAGCCTGTCTTTCTCCATAGCTCTGCCTGTTCAGGCACTTAGAGGGCTCTGTTGCCTGGGGTCTTTCTCTGTTATTCCTCACATCAGGCACATAGAGGGCCCCCCCGCTGGCTGGGGTCCTACTCTGTAGATCAGCGCCTCAGGCACTTAAAGGGGCACCCTGGGTGGGGTCCTATTCTGTAGTTCAGTGCCTCCGGCATTTGATGGGTCAGCCTCTCTGTTGTTCAGCTGCCATTGCTAGTGGGGAGAGAGAGAGGCTATGGTGATGGTTCCACTCCCTATGCATGACCTCCTATTACCTTGCTTCCATGGCTGCCTGGCTTTCCTCCACAGGCATGTCCCACCACGATCTCCCTCACATCCCCTAGATCCATCTCTCTGAAGTCAACAACAGCCTTTGCCCTGGGATTGCTCCACAATCCCTAAACTCCAGCTCCCAGCTGCTGCACCTTCCAGGGGACCTGCATCCCTGTCTGGGATGGCTGCAGCAAGGACTGTCTGGTTCTCACGCCGTTTGGGCGGCCACAGATCAGCTGTTTGACTCTCAGCCTTAAATGTTTCTCCTCTGACTCAGACAATTGCCCCGATGTGGGCATCAGATCCCTGCTTCAGTTCCCCCACCAGCCAAGGGCAGGTGCAGTCCTACTAACACTACTGTTTTTCCCTCTAATTCCTTCGTCCTACCGAGTTTTGCGTGGTTCTATATATTCTTTTCCGCTGCTCAGGTCCTCCTGTCCGCTCTCAGCTGGTGTTCTGCATACACTTCCATGTCTGAAGGTGTATTGCTGATGCTTCCATGAGAGATGTACCCCACGTCCACCTACTCCTCTGCCATCTTGTTCTCCCCCACCTCCAGCTCTTGCAGCTACTCACCCTGCTGGCTGGCTATGCTTGCCCTCTCTGTTCACATCATGGAACGTCCTCCCCCTTGTTTCCTTCCCAGCTTCTCCACCCAGAGAAGTGCATGGATCTTTTCAAGTTATGTTTTTTCTTGGATCCATGTCCAGAAGTGGGATTACTGGAACATATGACGGTTCTATTCAGTTTTTTAAGGAACTATTCTTCATAGTGGTTGTACCAACTTAAGATTTCTGCTAACAGTGTAGAGGAATTCCTTTTTCTCCACACCCTCTCCACCATTTACTGTTTGTAGGTTTTTAACTTAATCTTTCTTGGACCCATATCACTGACCTCATTCCATGACCCTTCCAGTCATCATAGCCCTATGACCTCATGTTTTGCACTAAGAAATAGCAGTCTATATGAAGGTTCATCAATCATCTGAAATCAATCAATCTTCTGTCTTCTCTTTTTCTTTTTTCCTTTAAAAGTTACCATAAACTTTCCTACTTAAACTGTTAGAGGCTTTATCTTCTGTCTATATGAAGAAAAGTTCCTGTACATTAATTTTGTCTTATTTCTTTGTTTAATTAAACAATCTCTCTTTGGTATAACCCAGGCCTGGCTTAAATTTCTTTTTTTCATTGTCTATTGTCTTTCTTAGGACATTTTCCAGGAACTGTACTAATTTAGGGGATCTTTTATCTCGATCATACTCATCAAGCAAAAAGGTAATTTTTTTTCTGAAAGTGTTTGTGAAAATTCTTTTGTATAGCTACTTCCGCTTATGGATTGTTCTTTTATACTTCTTACTTAATGTCATTGCTTTTTATTTTAAAAAGGAGCTCTGAACAGCAATGATGGTTGAAGAGACACAGTACCTATTCCTTTGAAACAGCTGAATTTTCTTTTTAATTTTACTTTTTTTAATTGGGAAAATAATTACAATGTTCTGCTGGTTTCTGCCCTACAACTTATGGTTGATTCTATAAGTATATATATACTTATGGAGTATATATATATCCCATATAAACATATGTATACATATATACACATACATATAAATATATATACATAAATCATATATACACACACACACATATCCCCTCCTTCCTGTGCCTCCATCCCACCTAGGTCATCACAAAGCATTGAGCTGAGCCCTTTCTGTTGTACAGCAGCTTCCCACTAGCCATCTTTTACACATATAGATAGTGTATATATGTCAATGTCACTCTCTTGATTCATCTAACAGGCTCCTTCCCCCATTGTGTCCACAAGATGTTCTTGACATCTGCATCTCTATTTCTGCCCTGCAAATTGGTTCATTCGTACCATTTTTCTAGATTCCACATATATGCATGAAACAGCTGAATTTTAAACCTCCTTGGGAAGCACCTAAATGTGCCTCTTGTGACAGTCCTAGGTCCACTTTTATATTTAGGTTGATATATCTATCAACAGTCTCAAAGTTTACGGACAACAGATTTAGTTTTGTTAATAATTTCATACAAACACTTTATCTATTTTTTCTTTCACTGTTCCTTAATCTTCTGTCTACACTTTCTTAGAAAATTTTAAGATTGGTTTTAAGTGCCCGTTTGCAAGACAGTGGGATTAACAGTTGCTATTCTCAGGATCATTGAGCCGGGAGAGAAGAGAAGTTACCCGTTGATCTCCCCTCTGGCTCCTGTGCTGCTGGCCCTAAGGCTCCAAACCCAGCTGATGCACTAGCCCAAAGTACAGCTTTTAGTTCTCTGTCCTGTCTTCTCCTTGTTGCCTGTGTGAACCACAGTGGGATTGTGCTTGGAAAATTTGTCCTCTTGTTCTTCTTCCATGTTGGTTTTTTTTTTACACTAGTCAGAATAAAATGCTGAACCTTCCATAGAGCAGCGTGAAGGAAAAAACAGGGGTTTCTTATGATTATCCATATTCATCCCATGCACAGGCACACACACAGACATATATATATATATATATATATACACAAATTTGCACAATAAAAATAATTTAGTAATGCTTAGTTTTGAACATCTGTTGTTCAACAAACGCTTTGTAAACACTATCCACAAATCTCTCCAAAGCCCGGTAAACCAGGCAAGAATGATCATGGGTTATTGTGTTCAGTGGATCACTGAGCTTTGAGGGACACTCAAACAGGCTCAGCTGACGTCATGGAATGTCATGTAGAGGGCAGCCCTGAGGGTTCTTAACTCATCCCTCAGTGGTCTTCACCTCTTATGTCACATTCCTCACCTCTCTAGGATATTAGACTGTTCTGCGTTCCCTTCCCATCAAAAAATATGCTTCCTGGAATTTCTATCCTTGGCGAAGTCCTGAGAAACCTTGTTCACTCTCAAGCCTTCCAAATCTAGACCTACAAGCTGAGGTCTCACCCAAGATCATGACTGGAATACCCAAAGACCACTAAATCCACTTGCCTATTGGTGGAGACTTAACATAGTATGTGCCATTCCTCTTTACATGCTTCTTTTCTCTGGTACTCAAGGCAGAAACCAGGAGTCACCACGCTCAGTTCATTGCTCCCTGCAAGTATCACACCAAGCTGATCAATGTGTCTTATAAGACTGATAAGAGACAGACTTATGGTCTCCAGAGTTCCCAGTGTTCAGGCCCCAACTGCCTTGTGTTGGAACAAGTGTTTGAACTCCATTTATTGACCTCACTGCCCTGGGTCTCACAGGCTCAGAGTCTGCCTCAGTAGGGCAACCAGAAGGATATTTCTAAGATGGAGAACTAACCATTCCACTCTCAGGAGAGAAAATTAAGAAGCCCCCTGGAGAGCACACCCAGGTTCAGTCATACAGCACCAGGGGCCAGTATTCTCTTGATGACTTTTCCTTTCAGACTTAGCTCCCAGCTCCACTCTCCAGGATGTATACAAGGATCCCATGTGCTGAAACTCCAGGACCATGAGTCAAGCTCTCAGAGCCTGCAGTCCCCCCATCAGGATAATGCCACCCTGCCTTCACCCCCATAGGGGCCAGAGACATGCACCGACACCCACAACTGCTCCAGTGTATGTCTCTGGGCTACCTGGTACATAATGCTCCCTGCATTTTTTCACCCATGATTGTAATGATTCATTCATCTGTCCCTTCTTTTTCTCTCTTTGAGAAAATAAGCTCCTTGAGGACAAACATTTTGTCCTTCTCTCCAGTGTCTCCAGCCCTTTCCCAGCATTTTTTTTTTTTTTTTTTTGCTGTACTGTTGGTTTGTAAAACCCCAGGGTTTGGGGCAGCACATGTGTCTCTTTGCGGGAACTTCGGGCTGCCAGAGCCGGTGTCATGCCAAGTGACTCCTTCCTGAGATGCTGGAGAGACAGAGGTGGCCCCGGCTCCCCTCCCTCCTGCTTCACAGAACAATGGTGGCTCTCCAAGACCCACTCCGCTGGCATGAAAACATTCCTCCTTAATCACACGCCCTCAGACAGGCGTTTCTCAGCACCTGAATGGCTCTGGCTATCACCAGCCAATTGTCATTCTGGAAACACTGGAGGATTTTTGCAAACACACTCAGAACTTGGGAGCGGGGGAAGGCAGACCTTGTGTGATTGCACTGGGACTCAAGGGCAAACCTCAGCTCCCTGGCTGTGGCCATGTGCCAGGCCTCTGTGCTTGCAAAGACAGAACAACCTTTTGAAGTGTTGCAGATTTAAAACAGGGAATCAGTTAACATCTCCCTAAGCAGTCAGTAGTGGGAACAAGGAGGGTGTTTGATCATGGGGAGAACGGCCTGGCCCGCGCCTCCTGGGTGATAAAGCTTGCTGCAAAGCAGAAATTAAAATGAGAGGAACTGGGGAGTGGCAAAGGCACTCTCATTAAAGAAGTGGCAGGCATGGGGGTGTTTTGTATCAGGAAATCAGGTGTGAGGTTGGAGGGCTTTAGAAGGCTTGTTCTAGCATTTCCTGGTTGGTACTTGTGATGGAAATCAGATTGCTATCAGAGCCCTAATGCCAAGTGCCTCTCTCTGTTCCTCCTGGTGAAAAGTAACTGAACAGGAGAGCAGGTGGCTTTGGCCCTGGGATGCGTGTCTCTTTGCTTGGGCACTTAACTTCTTTTCATGCTTTCTATACACAGATGTCAGTATTATTCATGATGCAGGCAGCAGTGGAAAGCGACAAGAGTAAAGGTTTCAAATTTAAATTCAAACCCGAGTTCTGTCTCTTATTGGAGTCCATAAACGAATCACTTAGCCTCTTTGACTCTTCAATTCCTGATATGTTCAGTGGGAAAAAGTCAGTGCTGAATTTATGGCATCATGAGGAGGCTGGAAAAATTCTACCATCAATGCGCTCAACTCTGGTCAAGTCTATTCATTGTGAATATGAGTTCCTCATATGATATCTGTATTCAGTGCTTGGGGATTCTTAACTACCTTTCCGTCTTTCTTTTAAACAATCTAACTAATTTTACAGTAGGGCCTTGTTGGTTATCTCTTTTGGCTGTGCTGGGTCTTCACTGCTTGCAGGCTTCCTCTCTAGTTGTGGCATGTGGGTTTCTGGTTGTGGTGAACAGTCTTCTCTAGCTGCAGACCACGGGCTCTAGAGCTCGTGGCTCAGGAGTTGCAGCCCGTGGGCTTAGTTGCCTCGCTTGCATGTGGGATCTTAGTTCCAGGACTAAGGATTCAACCTGTGTCCCCTGCATTGGAAGGTGGATTCTTAACCACTGGACCACCAGGCAGGTCTCCTAGCCTTTTTTATCTGAAATACAGATCCATTAAAAAAAAAAAAAAACCAAAAAAACTGCTGCCACACGCCCATAATACAAAACCACAAAATCACCATTAAGCATTTTCCCATAAGATCAAGAAATAAAATCTGACGCTACCACACTGAAAAAAGTAATAGACTTGTACTGTGGCCCCATAAGCTATTAGAGTAATGGGAAAGTTCCTTGGATCTATTCCTTGTTGACTATTAGAATTATTAATGAACAGATTAATGCATTAGCATATAATTAGAAGCCACTTTCTGCACTTTGGAGGGAGAATTTCACAAAACCTACAAGGAGGTGTTCCATTATCATTTTTAAAAATTGGAGTATAGATGATGTACAATGTTGTGTTAATTTCAGGTGTATGGCAGAGTGATTCATACAAATACACATCAATATTATATATGTATATATATCATATGTATATGTACATATTCTTTTTCAGGTCCTTTTCCATCTACTACCATTACATCTATTACTGGCCCAGCTGAAACGCCACAGCCTATATCAGCTGATTAAATGAAAGCTGAGCTGGAAGTAACCAGTTTTCTATGAATAACAAAATAATCCACCAATGAATCCAGGTATCACTGCCCAGCCTTGAAATTAAAGATCAAGGGACTAATTGCGGTGGGTATTGGAAGGCCAGCCTCAAAGCCTAGAAATGTCATGCTACCATGGCTCACAGGACCTTAAGGCAAAGCACCAAGACTGTCACCAAAGAGACTCAGCCTCCTACAGAGGAGGGGAAATACCATTTTCCAGACTAATTAATTTCCCGTTTCCATAATACAGTTGTACTTAGGGTACTGCATGCTCTTTTTAATCTAATTTCAGTTGAATTACTTTTTTACAATCTGCTCAAAATGTGTTTACGACAGAGAATCATTATAGAAAAAATTTCTTTTCCATTTCAGCTTGCTTCCCCCCTCCTCCCGTTCTTTCTGTGTCTCTACTTTGACATGTGTTTCCCTCTGTTAAACAGATCAACTGAGTTGTGCAATCCAAGTTTCTTCCTTCTTCATTTTACTGTCTCCTCAATCTCCTTCCTTTGTCCATTCCTTTATCAAGAAAAACAACTTGTTTTCTTCAACAGTTTTCCAAGTGGCTGATATACATAAGTTAAAATCTTATGGGCTCCTTTTAAATTACTTGGTCTGTAAATATTTCCTGAACATTTTCTATAAAGAAATATAATTTGTGAGGGTTATTCCTCCCAAGGAAATCAAATATACAGGATTAAAAATTAAAAAGAAGTCTACATTTCAGTATGTATTAATTGATTCAATACTTGCTCAACTATTAATGTTTGGTGATGTTGTTGTCACTAATCCATGTCTGACTCTTTTGTGACTTCATGAACTATAGCCCACCAGGCTCCTATGTCCATGGGATTTCCCAAGCAGGAACCCTGGAGTGGGTTGCCATTTCCTCCTCCAGAGGATCTTCCTGACATAGGGATTGAACTAGTGTATCCTGCATTGGCAGGCGGATTCTTTACCATTGAGCCATGAGGGAAGGTATTTTTTTACGTTTAAATAACATGAAAGTAGTTAAAGACATAAGAAATCACAAAATAACACAGAAAGTACTCAAGTACAAGTTTCCCCCAATAAAACATCATACATAGTCATGCTGCTGCTGCTGCTGCTGCTAAGTCACTTCAGTCGTGTCCGACTCTGTGCGACCCGACAGACGGCAGCCCACCAGGCTCCACCTTCCCTGGAATTCTCCAGGCAAGAACACTGGAGTGGGTTGCCATTTCCCTCTCCAGTTTGTGAAAGTGAAAAGTGAAAGTAAAGTCACTCAGTCATGTCTGACTGTTTGTGACCCCATGGACTGCAGCCCATCAGGCTCCTCCATCCATGGGATTTTAAGTTTTAAAAACCAGGAAATCAACAATGGTGCATATTGTTTCCTCCAAAATAGATCCTATTTGTTTGACTATTTTAAAATGTGTTGAGCCTCAAAAATGTGTTGCAAAGACAAAGTTCTCAATTAGGGATGATTTTGCTTCCCAGGGGATATTTAGCAATGTGTAGAGACACTTTTGGTCCTTACAACTGGGATATGAGATAGTGTTCCTACCATCTACTGGGTAAAGGCCAAGGATGCTTCTAAATGTACTAGAGTACATAGAGCATCCCAACAAGAGTGAGTTTTTTTAGTTCAAAATATCAAGAATGCCAAGGTGAGGAAACCCCAGTGTAGAATAAAAATAGGTTTCACAGTGAAATCACTTCTCTCTTTCTCACATCAACACCATTTAAACCTGGGGGTTCAAACACAGATATCTACTGTGGGCAGCCAAGTAATAACCAAGAGGAGGGCGGGCTGGACAAGAGAGGGAAAAATGAGGCTTCCTGGTGACTCAGTGGTAAAGAATCAGCCTGCCAATGCAGGAGACTCAGGTTCGATTCCCGGGTCAGGAAGATCCCCTGGAGAAGGAAATGGCAACCCAGCCTGTTATTCTTGCCTGGGAAATCTCATGGACAGAGGAGCTTGGCAGGCTACAGTTCATGGTGTCACAAAGGGTCAGGTATGACTTATTGACTAAACAACAGTAATAACAAGGAAGCACACAGCCTGTCCAAAAGAAACAGCTACTGGTGAGCTCAAGGGAGAGACTGCCATGTGGAAGCAGCGACCTACTTTCCTGGGTCACCAGTTACTCCCTTAGAGACCAAACATTTGGATTTTGAAATATGGGCTCGCAAGTTGAATTTTCGAAAAGGAAATCCAGAGAACCACTATATTTGGGAAGACACTGAGGCTAACCGAATATGCCAGGGGGCACATATGGATTGCTGGATTAAGCCTTGAGGTCACTGGTTAACTGTGCAATTTTGCAAAGTAACCCATCTTTCAGCCTCAGTTTCTCCAGGAGTAAAATAGAAATAAGATGGACCTCCCAAGATGGTTTTGATAATTAAATAAAATAAAGACAAGCTTAGTGCCCTGCTTTGTGCAAGATAAGTACTTACTGTTGTGCCATAATAGGAGAAAATATAGATTATAAAGATGTTGGGCTTTTATTTTTTAGCATCTTCTTCCCTGCTCATTGCTAATGAGTCGCCATCACCTTGCAACAGGCTGAGCCTTTCTCAGATAGAAGAACCCGATAGCTTCTAACTGCAGTAGGAACTGCCACTCCTGTAGTATTTTTCTCTGTACCATGAGTTTTGTCGCCTATCTTTGGAAGAGAATCTCCTGATTCTTGTTCAGACCAACATCCACACTTCTTAGTTTGTTGAGGGCACCTTTGACTCCGTGTAAGCATCACTAATTTGACCATTTGATTGAATTGTAAGTGACTAGCCTGTGTCAAAACTCCACTGAATTCATAGGTGCATTTGCTCAAAATGGACAGGCAGGTCTATTTCACTAGTGGGTCTCGGGGGACACTTGTTATGTGTCTAAGTATTGCATCTATTTTTGCTTTACTCCAGGGGTGAGCTGTCTGTGCTGCCACGAGTACTCCCACTAAACTCGATATTCCCTGGGCTTATCTTTTGTTGACTCAAGTGTGACATAGCTGCTATCATTAGCCACATCCACTCTGCTCTATTTTCCACAGGTAAGACTTAGAAACATAGGATTATTGCCTATCACCCAGACCCATAGGGAATCTCTGACCCACATTGTCTTGGAATAACCAGGCTCTGGGAATTGGGGGCAATTTTAGAGCCAACATTATAATCTGTGCCAAACGCTGTCAGTGATTTTGGGCAATGCACGTATACTTTTCATTTTTTAATTTCTTCCAGTGTCAGATTGGACTTTTTTGATAAGTAACTAGACTCCTATAAGAAAGTAAGTTGACTGCGAGTGCTTGGATGGGGAGACTGATGATTCATGCTAAACTGTTCACAAATCGTAGACATGTGTTATTCACAATGGGTACACTGTTTAAGGCTCTTGGATGAAAAAGGTAGCTCTCCACATTTCTTTGTTTTTAATTAATTTTTGGAATATAATTGATTTACAGTGTTGTGTTAGTTTCTGCTGTAAAGCAAATTGAGTTAACTATGCATATCCCGTCCTTTTTGGATTTCCTTCCCTTTTAGGTCACCAGAGAGCCCTGAGTAGAGTCATGTGTGCTATAGAGTCAGCTCTCACTAGTTATCTAATTTATGCAGAACATCCATGGTGTATACATGTCAGTCCCAGTCTCCTAATTCATCCCACCGTCCCTTTTCCCCTCTTGGTATCCATATGCTTGTTCTCTATGTCTGTGTCTCTATTTCTGCTTTGTAAATAAGATCATATATACTGTTATTCTGAATTCCACCTGTGTGTGTTAATATGCAGTATTTGTCTTTCTCTTTCTGACTTGATTGACTCTATGTGACAATCGCTAGGTCCACCCACGTCTCTACAGATTGCATAATTTTGTTCCTTTCTAGGGGTGAGTAATATTCCAGTGTGTCACTTCTTTATCCATTTCTCTGTTGACGCGTATTTAGGCCACTTCCACGTCCTGGGTATTGTAAATAGGGCTGCAATGAACACTGGGGTATGTGTGTCTTTCTGAATTATGGCTTTCTCTGGGTATGTGCCCACGAGGGGGATTGCTGGGTCATATGCTGGTTCTATTTTTAGTTTTTTAAGGAACCTCCATACTGTTCTCTATAGTGGCTGTATCAATTTATATTCCCATCAACAGTGTAAGAGGGTCCTCTTTTCTCCACACTCTCTCCAACTTATTATTTGTAGATTTTTTGATAATGGTCATTCTGACCTGTGTGAGATGACACCTCATTGTAGTTTTGATTTGCAGTTCTCTAGTAATTAGTGATGTTGAGCTTCTTTTCATGTGTTTGTTGGCCACCTGTATGTTTTCTTTGGAAAAATGTCTATTTAGGTCTTCTGCCCATTTTTTGATTGAGTTTGTTTTTTCAATATTATAGTTCTCCATATTTCTTAATATCTCTTAATAGCATCTATATCAAGTTGGTGAACTTGGATGATAGACTGGTCAGGATAGGTTAGGGTATGCTTTGATAACAAAGAATCCAATAATCTCAGTAACTTAACAATGAGGACTTATTTCTGTTTCATCCTTCATGTCCAAGGAATATTGGAAAGGAGGGGTGGTGTTTTCTTCTCATTTTCTCAGAAGCTCTGGTAAATTGATGTTCTGCCATTGATGACAACATTCCAATACCAGATTTCAGGGGAAGAGAACTTAGAGTGTCATACACTGCCTTTTAAAGGACTCAAAAGTAGCACATTTCAGCTTACCTTTTGTTGACTAATAGTGTCCCATGTTACATCCTAGAAAAGGAGAACAGCTAGAAACCTCGATGAACCCTAGCACTGTCACTATAGAAATTTTCTCAGGAATGTCAGTAACACAAACTACCCTATGTATCACAAATGGAACAGAAAATTAAAAGAAAAATTTTCAAAAACTACATATATATATATATATGTGTGTGTGTAATATTATATATACATCTAGTTATTATTGTGTTATAAATGTTATTTACATTTCATATAATTCATATGTATTCAGTTCAGTTCAGTCGCTCAGTCGTGTCCGACTCTTTGTGACCCCATGAATCGCAGCATGCCAGGCCTCCCTGTTCATCACCATCTCCCGGTGTTCACCCAGACTCATGTCCATCGAGTCCGTGATGCCATCCAGCCATCTCATCCTCGGCTGTCCCCTTCTCCTCCTGCCCCCAATCCCTCCCAGCATCAGAGTCTTCTCCAATGAGTCAACTCTTCACATGAGGTGGCCAAAGTACTGGAGTTTCAGCTTTAGTATCATTCCTTCCAAAGAAATACCAGGGTTGATCTCCTTCAGAATGGACTGGTTGGATCTCCTTGCAGTCCAAGGGACTCTCAAGAGTCTTATCCAACACCACAGTTCAAAAGCATCAATTTTTTGGCACTCAGCCTTCTTCACAGTCCAGCTCTCACACCCATACATGACCACAGGAAAAACCATAGCCTTGACTAGACGGACCTCAGTTGGCAAAGTAATGTCTCTGCTTTTGAATATACTATCTAGGTTGGTCATAACTTGTCTTCCAAGGAGTAAGCATCTTTTAATATCATGGCTGCAGTCACCATCTAACACACTATATATATGATACATTTGATGTATTTATATATGTATAGTGTTCCATGAGTCAGATAAGTATGGGAAATGGTCTGTAGTCAATCCCTCTTTTAGATATTTACAGGGCTCATTGTTTATTTACTCTGCAAAGTAAAGCAGTGAACAAATTTAACCTCCCTAGTTTATTTTTTTAAGGCTGTTATATGCAGGTACATAGAATTCACCAATTATAAGTGCAGTGATCATCACAACCTACATTTAGAGCATTTTTATCATCCCAAATGATTTCTTGGGGAAGGCAATGGCACCCCACCCCAGTACTCTTGCCTGGAAAATCCAATGGACTGAGTAGCCTGGTAGGCTGCAGTCCATGGGGTCGCTAACAGTCGGGCAGACTGAGTGACTTCACTTTCACTTTTCTCTTTCATGCATTGGAGAAGGAAATGGCAACCCACTCCAGTATTCTTGCCTGGAGAATCCCAGGGATGGGAGAGCCTGGTGGGCTGCCGTCTATAGGGTCACACAGAGTCAGACACGACTGAAGTGACTTAGCAGCAGCAGCAGCAGCAAATGGTTCCTAACTATTTGCAGTTAGTCAGTCTCTACTCCCACCCACAGATGGTGGTGGTTTAGTCACTAAGTTGTGTCTGACTCTTGCAACCCCACGGACAGAGGAGCCTGGTAGGCTACAGTCTATGGGATTCTCCAGGCAAGGATACTGGANGAGTATATATATATCCCATATAAACATATGTATACATATATACACATACATATAAATATATATACATAAATCATATATACACACACACACATATCCCCTCCTTCCTGTGCCTCCATCCCACCTAGGTCATCACAAAGCATTGAGCTGAGCCCTTTCTGTTGTACAGCAGCTTCCCACTAGCCATCTTTTACACATATAGATAGTGTATATATGTCAATGTCACTCTCTTGATTCATCTAACAGGCTCCTTCCCCCATTGTGTCCACAAGATGTTCTTGACATCTGCATCTCTATTTCTGCCCTGCAAATTGGTTCATTTATGCTTTGAAGCAAACTCCTTCCTCCATCATCTCATGGAACAACCAGAATAAAGCCAATAATACAGGTCTGATTCATAGATACAAAGGGAGACCCCTAATAAACACAGCCAGAGATGTGTATAAGAGACAGGTCCACAAGATGTTCTTGACATCTGCATCTCTATTTCTGCCCTGCAAATTGGTTCATTAGTACCATTTTTCTAGATTCCATATATATGCATGAAACAGCTGAATTTTAAACCTCCTTGGGAAGCACCTAAATGTGCCTCTTGTGATAGTCCTAGGTCCACTTTTATATTTAGGTTGATATATCTATCAACAGTCTCAAAGTTTACGGACAACAGATTTAGTTTTGTTAATAATTTCATACAAACACTTTATCTATTTTTTCTTTCACTATTCCTTAATCTTCTGTCTACACTTTCTTAGAAAATTTTAAGATTGGTTTTAAGTGCCCGTTTGCAAGACAGTGGGATCAACAGTTGCTATTCTCAGGATCATGAGTAGATCTCCCATAAGGAGCTCGAATCTTTGAGCTGGGAGAGAAGAGAAGTTACCTGTTGATCTCCCCTCTGGCTCCTGTGCTGCTGGCCCTAAGGCTCCAAACCCAGCCTGATGCACTAGCCCAAAGTACAGCTTTTAGTTCTCTGTCCTGTCTTCTCCTTGTTGCCTGTGTGAACCACAGTGGGATTGTGCTTGGAAAATTTGTCCTCTTGTTCTTCTTCCATGTTGGTTTTTTTTTTACACTAGTCAGAATAAAATGCTGAACCTTCCATAGAGCAGCGTGAAGGAAAAAACAGGGGTTTCTTATGATTATCCATATTCATCCCATGCACAGGCACACACACAGACATATATATATATATATACAAATTTGCACAATAAAAATAATTTAGTAATGCTTAGTTTTGAACATCTGTTGTTCAACAAACGCTTTGTAAACACTATCCACAAATCTCTCCAAAGCCCGGTAAACCAGGCAAGAATGATCATGGGTTATTGTGTTCAGTGGATCACTGAGCTTTGAGGGACACTCAAACAGGCTCAGCTGACGTCATGGAATGTCATGTAGAGGGCAGCCCTGAGGGTTCTTAACTCATCCCTCAGTGGTCTTCACCTCTTATGTCACATTCCTCACCTCTCTAGGATATTAGACTGTTCTGCGTTCCCTTCCCATCAAAAAATATGCTTCCTGGAATTTCTATCCTTGGCGAAGTCCTGAGAAACCTTGTTCACTCTCAAGCCTTCCAAATCTAGACCTACAAGCTGAGGTCTCACCCAAGATCATGACTGGAATACCCAAAGACCACTAAATCCACTTGCCTATTGGTGGAGACTTAACATAGTATGTGCCATTCCTCTTTACATGCTTCTTTTCTCTGGTACTCAAGGCAGAAACCAGGAGTCACCACGCTCAGTTCATCGCTCCCTGCAAGTATCACACCAAGCTGATCAATGTGTCTTATAAGACTGATAAGAGACAGACTTATGGTCTCCAGAGTTCCCAGTGTTCAGGCCCCAACTGCCTTGTGTTGGAACAAGTGTTTGAACTCCATTTATTGACCTCACTGCCCTGGGTCTCACAGGCTCAGAGTCTGCCTCAGTAGGGCAACCAGAAGGATATTTCTAAGATGGAGAACTAACCATTCCACTCTCAGGAGAGAAAATTAAGAAGCCCCCTGGAGAGCACACCCAGGTTCAGTCATACAGCACCAGGGGCCAGTATTCTCTACCTCACTGCCCTGGGTCTCACAGGCTCAGAGTCTGCCTCAGTAGGGCAACCAGAAGGATATTTCTAAGATGGAGAACTAACCATTCCACTCTCAGGAGAGAAAATTAAGAAGCCCCCTGGAGAGCACACCCAGGTTCAGTCATACAGCACCAGGGGCCAGTATTCTCTTGATGACTTTTCCTTTCAGACTTAGCTCCCAGCTCCACTCTCCAGGATGTATACAAGGATCCCATGTGCTGAAACTCCAGGACCATGAGTCAAGCTCTCAGAGCCTGCAGTCCCCCCATCAGGATAATGCCACCCTGCCTTCACCCCCATAGGGGCCAGAGACATGCACCGACACCCACAACTGCTCCAGTGTATGTCTCTGGGCTACCTGGTACATAATGCTCCCTGCATTTTTTCACCCATGATTGTAATGATTCATTCATCTGTCCCTTCTTTTTCTCTCTTTGAGAAAATAAGCTCCTTGAGGACAAACATTTTGTCCTTCTCTCCAGTGTCTCCAGCCCTTTCCCAGCATTTTTTTTTTTTTTTTNTGGTCTACCTGGTACATAATGCTCCCTGCATTTTTTCACCCATGATTGTAATGATTCATTCATCTGTCCCTTCTTTTTCTCTCTTTGAGAAAATAAGCTCCTTGAGGACAAACATTTTGTCCTTCTCTCCAGTGTCTCCAGCCCTTTCCCAGCATTTTTTTTTTTTTTTTGCTGTACTGTTGGTTTGTAAAACCCCAGGGTTTGGGGCAGCACATGTGTCTCTTTGCGGGAACTTCGGGCTGCCAGAGCCGGTGTCATGCCAAGTGACTCCTTCCTGAGATGGTGGAGAGACAGAGGTGGCCCCGGCTCCCCTCCCTCCTGCTTCACAGAACAATGGTGGCTCTCCAAGACCCACTCCGCTGGCATGAAAACATTCCTCCTTAATCACACGCCCTCAGACAGGCGTTTCTCAGCACCTGAATGGCTCTGGCTATCACCAGCCAATTGTCATTCTGGAAACACTGGAGGATTTTTGCAAACACACTCAGAACTTGGGAGCGGGGGAAGGCAGACCTTGTGTGATTGCACTGGGACTCAAGGGCAAACCTCAGCTCCCTGGCTGTGGCCATGTGCCAGGCCTCTGTGCTTGCAAAGACAGAACAACCTTTTGAAGTGTTGCAGATTTAAAACAGGGAATCAGTTAACATCTCCCTAAGCAGTCAGTAGTGGGAACAAGGAGGGTGTTTGATCATGGGGAGAATGGCCTGGCCCGCGCCTCCTGGGTGATAAAGCTTGCTGCAAAGCAGAAATTAAAATGAGAGGAACTGGGGAGTGGCAAAGGCACTCTCATTAAAGAAGTGGCAGGCATGGGGGTGTTTTGTATCAGGAAATCAGGTGTGAGGTTGGAGGGCTTTAGAAGGCTTGTTCTAGCATTTCCTGGTTGGTACTTGTGATGGAAATCAGATTGCTATCAGAGCCCTAATGCCAAGTGCCTCTCTCTGTTCCTCCTGGTGAAAAGTAACTGAACAGGAGAGCAGGTGGCTTTGGCCCTGGGATGCGTGTCTCTTTGCTTGGGCACTTAACTTCTTTTCATGCTTTCTATACACAGATGTCAGTATTATTCATGATGCAGGCAGCAGTGGAAAGCGACAAGAGTAAAGGTTTCAAATTTAAATTCAAACCCGAGTTCTGTCTCTTATTGGAGTCCATAAACGAATCACTTAGCCTCCTTGACTCTTCAATTCCTGATATGTTCAGTGGGAAAAAGTCAGTGCTGAATTTATGGCATCATGAGGAGGCTGGAAAAATTCTACCATCAATGCGCTCAACTCTGGTCAAGTCTATTCATTGTGAATATGAGTTCCTCATATGATATCTGTATTCAGTGCTTGGGGATTCTTAACTACCTTTCCGTCTTTCTTTTAAACAATCTAACTAATTTTACAGTAGGGCCTTGTTGGTTATCTCTTTTGGCTGTGCTGGGTCTTCACTGCTTGCAGGCTTCCTCTCTAGTTGTGGCATGTGGGTTTCTGGTTGTGGTGAACAGTCTTCTCTAGCTGCAGACCACGGGCTCTAGAGCTCGTGGCTCAGGAGTTGCAGCCCGTGGGCTTAGTTGCCTCGCTTGCATGTGGGATCTTAGTTCCAGGACTAAGGATTCAACCTGTGTCCCCTGCATTGGAAGGTGGATTCTTAACCACTGGACCACCAGGCAGGTCTCCTAGCCTTTTTTATCTGAAATACAGATCCATTAAAAAAAAAAAAAACCAAAAAAACTGCTGCCACACGCCCATAATACAAAACCACAAAATCACCATTAAGCATTTTCCCATAAGATCAAGAAATAAAATCTGACGCTACCACACTGAAAAAAGTAATAGACTTGTACTGTGGCCCCATAAGCTATTAGAGTAATGGGAAAGTTCCTTGGATCTATTCCTTGTTGACTATTAGAATTATTAATGAACAGATTAATGCATTAGCATATAATTAGAAGCCACTTTCTGCACTTTGGAGGGAGAATTTCACAAAACCTACAAGGAGGTGTTCCATTATCATTTTTAAAAATTGGAGTATAGATGATGTACAATGTTGTGTTAATTTCAGGTGTATGGCAGAGTGATTCATACAAATACACATCAATATTATATATGTATATATATCATATGTATATGTACATATTCTTTTTCAGGTCCTTTTCCATCTACTACCATTACATCTATTACTGGCCCAGCTGAAACGCCACAGCCTATATCAGCTGATTAAATGAAAGCTGAGCTGGAAGTAACCAGTTTTCTATGAATAACAAAATAATCCACCAATGAATCCAGGTATCACTGCCCAGCCTTGAAATTAAAGATCAAGGGACTAATTGCGGTGGGTATTGGAAGGCCAGCCTCAAAGCCTAGAAATGTCATGCTACCATGGCTCACAGGACCTTAAGGCAAAGCACCAAGACTGTCACCAAAGAGACTCAGCCTCCTACAGAGGAGGGGAAATACCATTTTCCAGACTAATTAATTTCCCGTTTCCATAATACAGTTGTACTTAGGGTACTGCATGCTCTTTTTAATCTAATTTCAGTTGAATTACTTTTTTACAATCTGCTCAAAATGTGTTTACGACAAAGAATCATTATAGAAAAAATTTCTTTTCCATTTCAGCTTGCTTCCCCCCTCCTCCCGTTCTTTCTGTGTCTCTACTTTGACATGTGTTTCCCTCTGTTAAACAGATCAACTGAGTTGTGCAATCCAAGTTTCTTCCTTCTTCATTTTATTGTCTCCTCAATCTCCTTCCTTTGTCCATTCCTTTATCAAGAAAAACAACTTGTTTTCTTCAACAGTTTTCCAAGTGGCTGATACATATAAGTTAAAATCTTATGGGCTCCTTTTAAATTACTTGGTCTGTAAATATTTCCTGAACATTTTCTATAAAGAAATATAATTTGTGAGGGTTATTCCTCCCAAGGAAATCAAATATACAGGATTAAAAATTAAAAAGAAGTCTACATTTCAGTATGTATTAATTGATTCAATACTTGCTCAACTATTAATGTTTGGTGATGTTGTTGTCACTAATCCATGTCTGACTCTTTTGTGACTTCATGAACTATAGCCCACCAGGCTCCTATGTCCATGGGATTTCCCAAGCAAGAACCCTGGAGTGGGTTGCCATTTCCTCCTCCAGAGGATCTTCCTGACATAGGGATTGAACTAGTGTATCCTGCATTGGCAGGCGGATTCTTTACCATTGAGCCATGAGGGAAGGTATTTTTTTACGTTTAAATAACATGAAAGTAGTTAAAGACATAAGAAATCACAAAATAACACAGAAAGTACTCAAGTACAAGTTTCCCCCAATAAAACATCATACATAGTCATGCTGCTGCTGCTGCTGCTGCTAAGTCACTTCAGTCGTGTCCGACTCTGTGCGACCCCACAGACGGCAGCCCACCAGGCTCCACCTTCCCTGGAATTCTCCAGGCAAGAACACTGGAGTGGGTTGCCATTTCCCTCTCCAGTTTGTGAAAGTGAAAAGTGAAAGTAAAGTCACTCAGTCATGTCTGACTGTTTGTGACCCCATGGACTGCAGCCCATCAGGCTCCTCCATCCATGGGATTTTAAGTTTTAAAAACCAGGAAATCAACAATGGTGCATATTGTTTCCTCCAAAATAGATCCTATTTGTTTGACTATTTTAAAATGTGTTGAGCCTCAAAAATGTGTTGCAAAGACAAAGTTCTCAATTAGGGATGATTTTGCTTCCCAGGGGATATTTAGCAATGTGTAGAGACACTTTTGGTCCTTACAACTGGGATATGAGATAGTGTTACTACCATCTACTGGGTAAAGGCCAAGGATGCTTCTAAATGTACTAGAGTACATAGAGCATCCCAACAAGAATGAGTTTTTTTAGTTCAAAATATCAAGAATGCCAAGGTGAGGAAACCCCAGTGTAGAATAAAAATAGGTTTCACAGTGAAATCAGATCTCTCTTTCTCACATCAACACCATTTAAACCTGGGGGTTCAAACACAGATATCTACTGTGGGCAGCCAAGTAATAACCAAGAGGAGGGCGGGCTGGACAAGAGAGGGAAAAATGAGGCTTCCTGGTGACTCAGTGGTAAAGAATCAGCCTGCCAATGCAGGAGACTCAGGTTCGATTCCCGGGTCAGGAAGATCCCCTGGAGAAGGAAATGGCAACCCAGCCTGTTATTCTTGCCTGGGAAATCTCATGGACAGAGGAGCTTGGCAGGCTACAGTTCATGGTGTCACAAAGGGTCAGGTATGACTTATTGACTAAACAACAGTAATAACAAGGAAGCACACAGCCTGTCCAAAAGAAACAGCTACTGGTGAGCTCAAGGGAGAGACTGCCATGTGGAAGCAGCGACCTACTTTCCTGGGTCACCAGTTACTCCCTTAGAGACCAAACATTTGGATTTTGAAATATGGGCTCGCAAGTTGAATTTTCGAAAAGGAAATCCAGAGAACCACTATATTTGGGAAGACACTGAGGCTAACCAAATATGCCAGGGGGCACATATGGATTGCTGGATTAAGCCTTGAGGTCACTGGTTAACTGTGCAATTTTGCAAAGTAACCCATCTTTCAGCCTCAGTTTCTCCAGGAGTAAAATAGAAATAAGATGGACCTCCCAAGATGGTTTTGATAATTAAATAAAATAAAGACAAGCTTAGTGCCCTGCTTTGTGCAAGATAAGTACTTACTGTTGTGCCATAATAGGAGAAAATATAGATTATAAAGATGTTGGGCTTTTATTTTTTAGCATCTTCTTCCCTGCTCATTGCTAATGAGTCGCCATCACCTTGCAACAGGCTGAGCCTTTCTCAGATAGAAGAACCCGATAGCTTCTAACTGCAGTAGGAACTGCCACTCCTGTAGTATTTTTCTCTGTACCATGAGTTTTGTCGCCTATCTTTGGAAAAGAATCTCCTGATTCTTGTTCAGACCAACATCCACACTTCTTAGTTTGTTGAGGGCACCTTTGACTCCGTGTAAGCATCACTAATTTGACCATTTGATTGAATTGTAAGTGACTAGCCTGTGTCAAAACTCCACTGAATTCATAGGTGCATTTGCTCAAAATGGACAGGCAGGTCTATTTCACTAGTGGGTCTCGGGGGACACTTGTTATGTGTCTAAGTATTGCATCTATTTTTGCTTTACTCCAGGGGTGAGCTGTCTGTGCTGCCACGAGTACTCCCACTAAACTCGATATTCCCTGGGCTTATCTTTTGTTGACTCAAGTGTGACATAGCTGCTATCATTAGCCACATCCACTCTGCTCTATTTTCCACAGGTAAGACTTAGAAACATAGGATTATTGCCTATCACCCAGACCCATAGGGAATCTCTGACCCACATTGTCTTGGAATAACCAGGCTCTGGGAATTGGGGGCAATTTTAGAGCCAACATTATAATCTGTGCCAAACGCTGTCAGTGATTTTGGGCAATGCACGTATACTTTTCATTTTTTAATTTCTTCCAGTGTCAGATTGGACTTTTTTGATAAGTAACTAGACTCCTATAAGAAAGTAAGTTGACTGCGAGTGCTTGGATGGGGAGACTGATGATTCATGCTAAACTGTTCACAAATCGTAGACATGTGTTATTCACAATGGGTACACTGTTTAAGGCTCTTGGATGAAAAAGGTAGCTCTCCACATTTCTTTGTTTTTAATTAATTTTTGGAATATAATTGATTTACAGTGTTGTGTTAGTTTCTGCTGTAAAGCAAATTGAGTTAACTATGCATATCCCGTCCTTTTTGGATTTCCTTCCCTTTTAGGTCACCAGAGAGCCCTGAGTAGAGTCATGTGTGCTATAGAGTCAGCTCTCACTAGTTATCTAATTTATGCAGAACATCCATGGTGTATACATGTCAGTCCCAGTCTCCTAATTCATCCCACCGTCCCTTTTCCCCTCTTGGTATCCATATGCTTGTTCTCTATGTCTGTGTCTCTATTTCTGCTTTGTAAATAAGATCATATATACTGTTATTCTGAATTCCACCTGTGTGTGTTAATATGCAGTATTTGTCTTTCTCTTTCTGACTTGATTGACTCTATGTGACAATCGCTAGGTCCACCCACGTCTCTACAGATTGCATAATTTTGTTCCTTTCTAGGGGTGAGTAATATTCCAGTGTGTCACTTCTTTATCCATTTCTCTGTTGACGCGTATTTAGGCCACTTCCACGTCCTGGGTATTGTAAATAGGGCTGCAATGAACACTGGGGTATGTGTGTCTTTCTGAATTATGGCTTTCTCTGGGTATGTGCCCACGAGGGGGATTGCTGGGTCATATGCTGGTTCTATTTTTAGTTTTTTAAGGAACCTCCATACTGTTCTCTATAGTGGCTGTATCAATTTATATTCCCATCAACAGTGTAAGAGGGTCCTCTTTTCTCCACACTCTCTCCAACTTATTATTTGTAGATTTTTTGATAATGGTCATTCTGACCTGTGTGAGATGACACCTCATTGTAGTTTTGATTTGCAGTTCTCTAGTAATTAGTGATGTTGAGCTTCTTTTCATGTGTTTGTTGGCCACCTGTATGTTTTCTTTGGAAAAATGTCTATTTAGGTCTTCTGCCCATTTTTTGATTGAGTTTGTTTTTTCAATATTATAGTTCTCCATATTTCTTAATATCTCTTAATAGCATCTGTATCAAGTTGGTGAACTTGGATGATAGACTGGTCAGGATAGGTTAGGGTATGCTTTGATAACAAAGAATCCAATAATCTCAGTAACTTAACAATGAGGACTTATTTCTGTTTCATCCTTCATGTCCAAGGAATATTGGAAAGGAGGGGTGGTGTTTTCTTCTCATTTTCTCAGAAGCTCTGGTAAATTGATGTTCTGCCATTGATGACAACATTCCAATACCAGATTTCAGGGGAAGAGAACTTAGAGTGTCATACACTGCCTTTTAAAGGACTCAAAAGTAGCACATTTCAGCTTACCTTTTGTTGACTAATAGTGTCCCATGTTACATCCTAGAAAAGGAGAACAGCTAGAAACCTCGATGAACCCTAGCACTGTCACTATAGAAATTTTCTCAGGAATGTCAGTAACACAAACTACCCTATGTATCACAAATGGAACAGAAAATTAAAAGAAAAATTTTCAAAAACTACATATATATATATANGTGGGCTGCCGTCTCTGGGGTCGCACAGAGTCGGACACGACTGAAGCAACTTAGCAGCAGCAGCAGCAACCTTGAGAGGTGTGTAGGCTTTCCAACTGCCAGGGTTATGTGGGATGTGGGTGTTTCTTAAGGTGCATGGTGCCTGTCTTATTTTCCAGACCTTACTAGTAAGTTTCTGATATCTTTCTGCTTGCCTTAACCAGAATGCAGTCTCAGGTTGCTGTATCACTGCTCTTCTTCCTTTGTTTGCCAGGTGGAATATCTACATATGGGGCTTTTCTGTATTCCAATCCAAGTCAATTCTCTTTGTCAGTGAAGCCATTGGTTTTCATGAACTTCTGGGTCACTGGACCTTCATAGAATTGTGAAATCTACAGAGCTAAGATGGGGGGAGAGGGGGAATCTAAGCAACCTCAGGAGAAAATCTGCTCTTGCTTGAGTTTTAATAGTTGTTCTTTAATTAACACTTTTTAGTTTGTTGGATGCCCTTGACTGATTTTCAGAATATTGAAATGAATGCTTTAGATAATTTTGCCCAGTTTTATCATTGATTTTTAGAAAAAGAGTACTGTGATCTTCTCATACTATCGTTCAGAACTCCTATCTCCTTTCTACTATTTTAATCAACATTTCCAAGACTTACATGACAGTGGAATTTTTTCAAGAAATATCTGTTAGCAGTTGGTAGAGACAGTACTTCTTGAAGACACTTTGAGAAACTAACATAGATAAAATGGGAAGAGATTGTCTATTAATCTCATATGCTATTGTAAAGCAATAAATCTAAATCGCTTTACATGTGGTCTACCAATGGTAGACCATGCTCATTCCATGCTTGTCAACACTTCGAGTGATGGGAAGAAGCAGGAAGTAAACAGAACTACATCAAACTGCAAACTATAGATCGGATCTAGACTGGAGATTATGAATTATTTAAGCTATATCAAATCTCTGATATTTAGCTGAAAGATTACACATAAAAATCCAGATGTAGATTTTTCTTTTCAGAAAATATCATAATGCTATACTATTCCTATGTAGAACAAATAAGTTACTACTAACCATTTAAAACTATACAGTTCTCCACTGACTCTGCACACTTAATTTGTTAACTACCTATACTCAGAAGTCACTTTAGTTTAAGGCATCACCTCTCAATGATATGCTCAGATTAATGAAGATTGTTTACTCATATACTGATACCTCTGGTTATACCTAGACTCAGAAGCGGCAGAATACTAGCTCATAGCTTCTTGTTTGGAATCAGAACTCTGGTGGCCACCTTCTCAAGTTTGAGTTTCATCAAGACCAATGGCATGATTTTAGATAGTGACTGGTTACTGTTATGCTTTTGTCAGTGAAGCAAAGTAAAGCTTTCTGGCTCTTTCAGGGATAACCCTCCTTACCTGCTTTAGGTCTGGGCTCTGAATCCATGCTCTCCTCAGGGGATCTTCCTAACCCAGGGATCAAACCCAGGTCTCCCGCATTGCAGGCTGATTCTTTGCCATCTGAGCCATGAGGGAAGCCCAAGAATACTGTCCCTTCTCCTAAGAATCAAACTGGGGTCTCCCACACTGCAGGTGGATTCTTTACCAGCTGAACTACCAGGGAATCTATGGATATGTGTATTTATTTTGCATATATGAGTGCAAATGAGTGAAATTAATTTACTGAGTTCATTCATATGAGTGAATTGAAGTTACAGTCAAGCAAGTTGACAAATGATGGCCAAGGGCTGGAGAAGTAGCCATGAGTTTATGTAGGAAGCAATACTCTGGTAAATATTGAAGTGGTCAGGAAGCCCTTCCAAAAGGCTGAGATTTCAGAAGTTATTTTTAGAACTTGGGGGAAATCTTGGAGGTGTAGAGTAGGTAGGAGTTAAAAGGCACATGGTACAACTTTAGAGAAGGCAGGCAGGTGATGAAGAAGAGAACCAGAGCGTTATGGAGAAGACAATGATAACAAAAAAGTGAAAGGAGTGAACAGTCAGGACAGTAAAGACATTTTGTGTGTGTGTGTGTATGTGTGTGTGCATGTGCGCACGTAGTCATGTCCAACCAACTCTTTGCAACCCCATGAACTGTAGCCCACCAGGCTCCTCTATCCATGGAATTTTCAGGCAAAAATACTAGAGTGGGTTGCCATTTCCTTCTCCAGGGGATCTTCCTGACCCAGGGATTGAACTGATGTCTCTTGCATCTCCAGCATTGGCAGGAGTGTTCTTTACCAGCTGAGCCACCAGGGAACCCATTTATATATATGGCTTTGAGAAAGAATTGTAAAGTATATATATATACTCACTAGGTATTCTTCTTTAATTTTCCCTAATGCTTTGTGATGATGAGTGCTTGCAGCCTTCCAATCTGCATACGCTTTTAAAGGGACTCGTTCCCACTTTTCATTACCGTTCAACCTCACCTTACCTCGGGGTCTTCCACAGAGCCCCTACCTCTAATCCTGCCTTGAAGAATTCCAAAGCTTTGAAAGTGTTAGTAAAAACAGTTGACTCTCAGTGGGTCTATTAACTTTTTTTCCATGAGTTCCAAACTCACTCACCGTTATTTATTTAGCAGAAAATGAATTTATTTCTTTTCCCAGGTTCTCTGCAGAGTGGATTGGAAAACTCTCATGCCTTGCAAAGTCACTGTTGCCATACTGAAATCAATATTAATCATATACAGCTTGATACTATAATTGAATAGTTTTTTACACAGATGATATTAACTGATAAAATATGGCATCCTCACGAGAAAACATTACCTTGAAATATTAGCGTTATGATATGTTAATTTCTTTGGAGGATATGACTACAGATATATGAGCAGAGGTAAATTTTCCAGCACTTCGGCTGACAAATTCCATGTCAACATAACTCTCAAGAATTTGTATTACTACTTGGCGATGACTTATATGATGATGTATAACAACTTAAGGGGTTTTAAAATGCAGTATTTTGACTAATGTGGTTTGGTAAATAGCATTTGTGATTAGTCCCTTTTCTTTTTCTCTCCCCAATTTCTGTAATACTGACAAAAGCCTGTAATAATAATAAAAATCACCACTCCGAGTGGAAAATGCCCCACTCCATCACCAGCAGTTCCTGGGAAGGCTCCAAGTTCTGTGCAGAATAGAGGTCTGAAAGCCTAGCGAAGTCAGATACACACTGTATTCAGTCACTTTAGCGCCTCCTGCTTCTATCAGGGCATTTGGCCTCAGGTTCTTATTTCAAAGAACTTTTGTCCTGGTGATCCATTCTACACGGACTGTGTGATACTGAGGCTCTGGGCCCTCTGTGCTGTNTTAAAAATTAATTAATTGATCTCTTTATTTAGCAGAGCCGGGTCTTAGTTGTGGCATGAAGAATTTTTTAATTGCAGCGTGTGGAATCTAGTTCCCTGACCAAGGATCAAACCTGGGCCCCCTGCATTGGAAGCATGGAGTCTTAGCCACTGGACCACCAGAGAAATTCCAAGAAATCCATTAAAAATGGCTTTTATATTTCATTTCTCTAAATCTGTTTGTTGTTGCTGTTCAGCTACTAACTCGTGTCCAACTCTGTGCAACCCCATGCACACCAGGTTCGTCTGGCCTCTGCTGTCTCCCAGAATTTGCTGAAATTCATATCCATTGAGTCAATGATGCTATCTAACCATCTCATTCTCTGTTGACCCCTTCTCCTTTAGGCTTCAATCTCTCCCAGCACCAGGGTCTTTTCTAATAAGTCAACTCTGCATGAGGTGGGCAAATATTGGAGCTTCAACAACAGTGCTTCCAGTGAATATTCAGGGTGGATTTCCTTCAGGATTGACTGGCTTGAGCTCCTTGTTGTCCAAGGAAGATTATGAATTATTTAAGCTATATCAAATCTCTGATATTTAGCTGAAAGATTACACATAAAAATCCAGATGTAGATTTTTCTTTTCAGAAAATATCATAATGCTATACTATTCCTATGTAGAACAAATAAGTTACTACTAACCATTTAAAACTATACAGTTCTCCACTGACTCTGCACACTTAATTTGTTAACTACCTATACTCAGAAGTCACTTTAGTTTAAGGCATCACCTCTCAATGATATGCTCAGATTAATGAAGATTGTTTACTCATATACTGATACCTCTGGTTATACCTAGACTCAGAAGCGGCAGAATACTAGCTCATAGCTTCTTGTTTGGAATCAGAACTCTGGTGGCCACCTTCTCAAGTTTGAGTTTCATCAAGACCAATGGCATGATTTTAGATAGTGACTGGTTACTGTTATGCTTTTGTCAGTGAAGCAAAGTAAAGCTTTCTGGCTCTTTCAGGGATAACCCTCCTTACCTGCTTTAGGTCTGGGCTCTGAATCCATGCTCTCCTCAGGGGATCTTCCTAACCCAGGGATCAAACCCAGGTCTCCCGCATTGCAGGCTGATTCTTTGCCATCTGAGCCATGAGGGAAGCCCAAGAATACTGTCCCTTCTCCTAAGAATCAAACTGGGGTCTCCCACACTGCAGGTGGATTCTTTACCAGCTGAACTACCAGGGAATCTATGGATATGTGTATTTATTTTGCATATATGAGTGCAAATGAGTGAAATTAATTTACTGAGTTCATTCATATGAGTGAATTGAAGTTACAGTCAAGCAAGTTGACAAATGATGGCCAAGGGCTGGAGAAGTAGCCATGAGTTTATGTAGGAAGCAATACTCTGGTAAATATTGAAGTGGTCAGGAAGCCCTTCCAAAAGGCTGAGATTTCAGAAGTTATTTTTAGAACTTGGGGGAAATCTTGGAGGTGTAGAGTAGGTAGGAGTTAAAAGGCACATGGTACAACTTTAGAGAAGGCAGGCAGGTGATGAAGAAGAGAACCAGAGCGTTATGGAGAAGATAATGATAACAAAAAAGTGAAAGGAGTGAACAGTCAGGACAGTAAAGACATTTTGTGTGTGTGTGTGTGTGTATGTGTGTGTGCATGTGCGCACGTAGTCATGTCCAACCAACTCTTTGCAACCCCATGAACTGTAGCCCACCAGGCTCCTCTATCCATGGAATTTTCAGGCAAAAATACTAGAGTGGGTTGCCATTTCCTTCTCCAGGGGATCTTCCTGACCCAGGGATTGAACTGATGTCTCTTGCATCTCCAGCATTGGCAGGAGTGTTCTTTACCAGCTGAGCCACCAGGGAACCCATTTATATATATGGCTTTGAGAAAGAATTGTAAAGTATATATATATACTCACTAGGTATTCTTCTTTAATTTTCCCTAATGCTTTGTGATGATGAGTGCTTGCAGCCTTCCAATCTGCATACGCTTTTAAAGGGACTCGTTCCCACTTTTCATTACCGTTCAACCTCACCTTACCTCGGGGTCTTCCACAGAGCCCCTACCTCTAATCCTGCCTTGAAGAATTCCAAAGCTTTGAAAGTGTTAGTAAAAACAGTTGACTCTCAGTGGGTCTATTAACTTTTTTTCCATGAGTTCCAAACTCACTCACCGTTATTTATTTAGCAGAAAATGAATTTATTTCTTTTCCCAGGTTCTCTGCAGAGTGGATTGGAAAACTCTCATGCCTTGCAAAGTCACTGTTGCCATACTGAAATCAATATTAATCATATACAGCTTGATACTATAATTGAATAGTTTTTTACACAGATGATATTAACTGATAAAATATGGCATCCTCACGAGAAAACATTACCTTGAAATATTAGCGTTATGATATGTTAATTTCTTTGGAGGATATGACTACAGATATATGAGCAGAGGTAAATTTTCCAGCACTTCGGCTGACAAATTCCATGTCAACATAACTCTCAAGAATTTGTATTACTACTTGGCGATGACTTATATGATGATGTATAACAACTTAAGGGGTTTTAAAATGCAGTATTTTGACTAATGTGGTTTGGTAAATAGCATTTGTGATTAGTCCCTTTTCTTTTTCTCTCCCCAATTTCTGTAATACTGACAAAAGCCTGTAATAATAATAAAAATCACCACTCCGAGTGGAAAATGCCCCACTCCATCACCAGCAGTTCCTGGGAAGGCTCCAAGTTCTGTGCAGAATAGAGGTCTGAAAGCCTAGCGAAGTCAGATACACACTGTATTCAGTCACTTTAGCGCCTCCTGCTTCTATCAGGGCATTTGGCCTCAGGTTCTTATTTCAAAGAACTTTTGTCCTGGTGATCCATTCTACACGGACTGTGTGATACTGAGGCTCTGGGCCCTCTGTGCTGTTTCCAAAGAAGGACTGAGGTGTGAATCCATCTTTCTGATGCTCTTAAATATAGGAATTGTGAAACTGTCGTAGAGAGCTTGGTTCAGGAATGGCGACCATGCTCCTTAAGGTTCAGCATAATTTCATAGATGTGGTTATATTCTGTCACTTTGGGGTGCAACTAAAGCCACAATGGTGATCATTTATAACCATTTCATTAGCTCCAAGGACAAAAGACCCAGAATTCCCTTCCCCTGAGGAGTGGCCTCTTGCGATATTCTTGGATACCTGTTACCTGTTCTCAAGAAAGGCAGGTGGCCTTTGCCTAATCATCTGCTGACCCATGTCATTTGGAAGGACTTAGAATTCTCTCTTGTGTTTATATGCTTCAGCCTGGCTTCCTGATGGACTCATCAGAAAAGAAGAGTCTTCTCAAGAACACTACAGCCCAGGTAGAATGGATAATCTTTTGTAGTCAGGACAAGGTTGTCTACAGACAATAAGCACACGTTTACCTTCGAGAGGAAGAGTCTCCTGGCTTCTGTCTGACCTCCATGTTGAAAGCGATTGACACAAAGCACAACAAGGCTTGGCCATGAACGCTTTGCTGAGGGGATTTCCTACTGGTGTCCCTGGACACCCCCACATGTTTCATTCTAATACGGCCTTTCCTCCATCTCAAGTGGAACAATGAAATTGATACGAAGCTGTCTTAAGGAGAAGCATGTGGTGGCCAGCTAATAAAAGAATAATTCGATGGAAGACAAATGCTTTCAATCAAGCTCTGCTTACATAAGCCTTTTAGAGCTGCTCCTTGCTGCTTGCTTTTGTCCCAGGGTGCCCAAACTTCCACCAGCGTGCTAGGCATGGTGAGCAGAACTTCCTGAGCACTGAAGACTGGGATGCAGTACTTTTGACCACTGGTACTTAGTAAAACTCCAAACCTCAGAAAAATCTTCTCCTCTCCTCCCTATCCTCTCTCATCCTCTTGGATATTTCCTCTCCTTCAGCTCACTCTTGGCTGTCTCCTGGGCTCTGGCCAGATGTTTGGCCATTTGCTGTCATTGCTGTTCTCCAGTCACCAAGTTGTGTCCAACTCTTGGCGACCCCAGGGACTACAGCACACCAGGCTTCCCTGTCCCTCACCATCTCCCAGAGTTTGCCAAGTTCATGTCCATTGAGTCAGTGATGTCATCCAACCATCTCATCCTCTGTCGCCCTCTTCCCTTCTGCCTTCAATCTTTCCCAGCAACAGGATTTTTCCAGTGAGTCAGCTGTTGGCATCAGAGGCCAAAATATTGGAGTTTCAGCTTCAGTATTAGTCCTTCCAAATAGTATTCAGGGTTGATTTCTTTTAAGATTGACTGGTTTGATCTCATTGCAGTCCAAGGGACTCACAGGAGCCTTCTCCAACAAACCACAGTTTGAAAGCATCAATTCTTTCATGCTCTGCCTTTTTTATTGGCCCCATAATGTGAAGTTAAATGGCCAGCACACTTGATCTGGGCAGCCAGATGTTCCAGAAGCAGCTTCTGGAAAGAACTCCCTGTCGCTAGACTTCTGACATAGACCAGTTGAAGAGGCCTGGCAATGCCAGAGAGCATGACAGCCAACCTGCGTGTATCCCGACTTGGGCCAAAGGAGAACACTGCAGGCTTATAAAACCACTCCCTGTCCAGGGATGAGGTCATGAAATAAGTGTATATTAGGCAATAGGAGAGTTCCTCATCACCAAAGTTGTCTCCTTTCACTTTTTTTTTCTTTTTCTTTTTTTTTACACGAACTCCCAAACATGAACCCCCCTCCCACCTCCCACCCCACATCTTCCCACTTTTAAATAATTATTTCACTTTTATTCTTAGTTATAGACTGGCAACTGAAATGAGGAAATAAAAACCTGAATTTTTAATTCATCAATTTTATTTTTTAGAGCAAGTTCACTGCAAAATTGGGAGACAAGTTCCTAGAGTTTCCAAAAATCTCCTGTGCCCTCAAAAGGACAACCTTTCCTATTATTGGCATCCCCCACCAGAGGGGAACATTTATGATAATTGATGAGCACACAGTGACACATCGTAATCACCCAAAGTCCATCATTTACATTACGGTTCACTCTGAATATTGTACATTCTATGGGTTTTGACAAGTGTATGATGACACACACCCACCCTTATAGTACCATGTAGACTCGTTTCATTGCCCTAAAATCCTCTGTGCTTCTCCTAGCCATCCCTCCCTCCCTATAACTCCTGGCAACCCCTGATCTTTTTACTGTATCCATAGTTTTGTCTTTTCCAGGATGTCATGTGCCTGAAATCATATAGGATGTAGATTTTTCAAACTGGCTTCTTTCACTTAGTGACGTGCATTTAAGATCCTTCCATGTCTCCTCATGGTTGATAGTTCTTTTCTTTTTAGTCCTGAATAATATTCCCTTTTCTGGATGTACCACAATTTACTTACCCATTCACCTACTGAAGGGTAACTTGGCTGTTCAATTGTGCCAATCTGAATAAAGCTGCTATTCACTCCAGTATTCCTGCCTGGAGGGTCTCATGGACAGAGGAACCTAGCATTCCATAGGATTGCAAAGAGTCAATCATGGTTGATAGTTCTTTTCTTTTTAGTCCTGAATAATATTCCCTTTTCTGGATGTACCACAATTTACTTACCCATTCACCTACTGAAGGGTAACTTGGCTGTTCAATTGTGCCAATCTGAATAAAGCTGCTATTCACTCCAGTATTCCTGCCTGGAGGGTCTCATGGACAGAGGAACCTAGCATTCCATAGGACTGCAAAGAGTCAGACACAACTGAAGTGACTTAGCATGCATGCATGCGACATTGTATGCAGATTTTGTGTAGACATAACTCTCCAATTCATTTGGGTAAATATCACATAGTACTATCACTGGATCACATGGTAAGAGTATGTGATAGCTCCTGACATCCTCATGCACCCCATCATCTCTTTATTTCGTGTTCTTATGTTATAGCCTGGCTTATTTTTCACTTGTTGTGCCATGTTATTAAAACATTTAGAATTAAAATTAAAATATACTTCTTTCCAGCAAAAATTATGGCTCTCATTGGTGGTTATTTTATTAGGCAGTATCTATCCAAGTTAACTATCTTAGTATTCTTTGAAATAGATGTGATATGTGCTCACCTCTAATAAGCTTTTTACATGGTTTGTATAGGTGGGTCTTGGCTAAGTTGGGAATAGGGCCAACAAGGGGTTGTTATCAAGCTGTGGTGGGCAAGTAAGCTTATCATTTTGGTAACTTATCAGTGTGTCACTTTTGAAAAATATCTAACTGCTGGAATGAAGGCAGAGGTAAACCAATAATTTCTCTCTGGAGCAAGTGCATGGATATGGTTGAAGCTCTCTAGCTTCCTTCTAAAAGTGAATCTTGAGGAGGAGGAGTGAGATGCATGCATACCTCCAAAGGTCAAGAGATGACTGGGAGCAATGAGGTTTGGTGATGGGAAGAGCACAGGTTTAAAAAACCACTGAGATAACGAGCTTGAAGTTCAGCTTTGCTACAGGCTAATTGTGATTCACTGGAAAAATTACACAACTTTTCTGTATTAAATTTTCTCTTCAACAAATGGGCACAATCATTCCTACTCGACAACTTCACTGAGAGAATTTATCTGAGATCATTAATACAAAATACCTTATATCTAATAAGAATTTGTTAGTTACTTTATGTAAGATATTGAAATTTACAAAGGCTTTCCTGAGCCAAACAGGTCACACTAAGGTGAGCAGATGTTAGTATCAGTACATTGCACATTTTGACTTCATACTATCCTGTAATTTCTGTGGAACTCCATTTTTGTTCAAAGTCTTCCCAAACTAAAACAAATATAATTAAAACTGATCAGTGAAATGAAACTCTATCCATACCCAAACATTTACTGACAGATTTTTTTAAATAGTAAATGTATCAAATAAAGAAAGAGATAAAAGGAGGCAAGAGCTTTGCAATCTGGAAGCACCATGAAAAATCAGGGCATTACTGGAGCTATAGCATGCCAATGTGAAATACATAAATCTAAAAAAATGAGTAAATGAAAAGGTACACACACAATGACACACACATAATTATATACACACACACCAATGTACACACACAAGCACAAGAAACACACAACAATAACCACACACACAAATACACACATATGAACACCCCTAGGCCTGAAAGAAAATGGACACTTTGATATTTACATTTTCTAGCTAGAATCTTCTGTGCAACACAAAAATTAACTGTTGGACCATAAACATTTTAGTTTTAGCACAAAGGCTTCAGGCAAGGCCAGTGTCCCACACCATTATCTCTTTTCAGAGCAATCATATATTAAAAATTAATTAATTGATCTCTTTATTNAGTGATGAACGCTTTCACTTTCTTTCAAGCCAGCTTTTTCACTCCCCTCTTTCACCTTCATCAAGTGGCTCTTTAGTTCCTCTTCACTTTCTGCCATTAGAGTAGTATCATCTGCATATCTGAAGTCGTTGATATTTCTCCTGGAAATCTTGATTTCAACTTGTGAGTCATCTAGCCTGGCATTTCACATGATGTACTCTGCATATAAATTAAATAAGCAGAGTGACAATATGCAGCCTTGTCACACTCCTTTCCCAATTTGGAACCAGTCAGTTGTGCCATGTCTGATTCTAACTGTTGCTTTTGGACTTGCCTACAGGTTTCTCAGGAGACAGGTAAGGTGATCTGGTACTCTCACCTCTTTAAGAATATTCCGAAGTTTGTTGTGATCTATAGATTCAAAGGCTTTAACATAGTCAATGAAGCAGAAACAGATGTTTTTCTGGAACTCCCTTGTTTATTCTGTGATCCAAAGAATGTTGGCAATTTGATTCCTGGTTCCTCTGCCTCTTTGAAACCTAGCTTGTACATCTGGAAGTTCTCAGTTCATGTGTTGCTGAAGCCTAGCATGAAGGATTTTGAGCATAAACTTACTAGCATGTGAGATGAGCACAGCTGTATGGTAGTATGAACATTCTTTGGCATTGTCTTTCTTACCAAAGAATGTTGGCAATTTGATTCCTGGTTCCTCTGCCTCTTTGAAACCTAGCTTGTACATCTGGAAGTTCTCAGTTCATGTGTTGCTGAAGCCTAGCATGAAGGATTTTGAGCATAAACTTACTAGCATGTGAGATGAGCACAGCTGTATGGTAGTATGAACATTCTTTGGCATTGTCTTTCTTTGGGATTGAAATGAAAACTGACCCTTTCCAGTTCTGTGGTCACTGCTGAGTTTTCCAAATTTGTTGACAAGTTGAGTGCAGCACTTTCACAGCATCATCTTTTAGGATTTGAAATAGCTCAGCTGGAATTCCATCATCTCCACTAACTTTGTTCGCAGTAATGCTTCCTATGGCCCACTTGACTTCACACTCGAGGATATCTAGCTCTAGGTAACTGAATACACCATTGTGGTTATCTCAGTTCTTCTGTGCATTCTTGCCACCTCTTCTTAATCTCTTCTGCTTCTGTTAGGTTCTTCCATATCTGTTGTTTATTGTGCTCATCCTTGCATGAAATATTCCCTTGATATCTTCAATTTTCTTGAAGAGAGCTCTAGTCTTTCCAGTTCTATTGTTTTCCTCTATTTTTATTTTGTATTGTCCATTTAAGAAGACCTCATCTCTCCTTGCTATTCTCTGGAACTCTGCATTCAGTTGGGTGTATCTTTCTCTTTTTCCCTTGCCTTTCCCTTCTCTTCTTTCCTCATGTATTTGTAAAGCCTCCTCAGGCAATCACTTTGCTTTCCTGCATTTCTTGGGGATGGTTTTGGTCACTGCCTCCTGTACAATGCTACAAATCTCTGTCCATTGTTTTACAGGCACTCCATCTACCAAATTTGATTCCTTTAATCTATTCATCATCTCTACTGTATAATCATAAGGAGTTTGATTTAGGTCATACCTGAATAGCCTAGAAGTTTTCTCTACTTTCTTCCACTTAAGCCTGAATTTTGCCATAACGATCTCATGATTTGAGCCACAGTCAGCTCCACATCTTGTTTTGGCTTCTCCATCCTTGTTTACAAAGAATATAATCAATCTGATTTTGGTACTGACCATCTGGTTATGTCCATGTGTAGAGTCATCTCTTATGCTTTTGGAAAAGGGTGCTTGCTATGACCAGAGTGTGCTTTTGACAAAACTCTGTTAGCCTTTGTCCTGCTTCATTTTGTACTCCAAGGCCAAACTTGCCTGTTATTCTGGGTATCTCTTGACTTCCTACTTTTGCATCCCAGTCCCCTGTGATGAAGACATCTTGTTTTGGTGGTAGTTCTGGAAGGTGCTGTAGATCTTCAGAGAGCTGGTCACCTTCTGAGCTGGTGTACTCATCTTCCAGCATCATATGGACCTAACACTCCAGGTTCCTATGCAACATTTTTCTTTACAGCATTAGACTTTGTCTTCACCACCAGTAATGTCCACAGCTGAGTTTGTTTCTGCTTTAGCCTAGCTGCTTCATTCTTTCTGGAGCTAGTAGTAATTGTACTCTTCCTCAGTGGGTTTTCCAGGTGGCACTACTGTTAAAGAACTTGCCTGCAGGAGATGTAAGAGACGTGGGTTTGATCCTTGGTTTGCGAAGATCCCTTGAAGGAGAGCTTTGCAACTCAGTCCAGTATTCTTGCCTGGAGAATCCTATGGACAGAAGACCCTGGTGGGCTACAGTCCATAGGGTGGCAAAGAGTTGGACATGACTGAAGCAACTGAGCACACACACACACAGACATCTCCAGAGGTCAAAGTGGGTGAAAGCCAAGGCTTGCTGGCATAAGTAACGAAGTTACAGCCTGAAAAGAATCTATGCTTTCCCAGACTCTTTGCTCAGTTCTATTGATATGATGTACAGTTATCTCCATCCACGAAGATGACTTCAAGTTTTGGACAAAACATTTCGTTCCCTGTTTCTAAAATCTACATTTGACTTAAGAGAAACTGGGCTCATCCGTTACAGATTCCTTTCATTTTGTTAAAAGCTTATCTGAAAAATTTGATTTTATATACAAAAGGGATTTTGAGCCTAGACAAAATTTTTTACAACGAACCAATATATGCCAGAGGAAGTAAGTAGGGAACATGAGTTTACAGTTGATTCAGATTCAGGAATGGTAGGGCTTGTCCTTTTAATTGTGTAATATGGACAGTGGGCAGTCAGCTATGACCATGCCAGGCCATGTCCAAGGGACAGGATAATATTGACTATCCTTTTTTCCTAAGTTACAAATTGGCCATGCTCTTCCTAGATAGAGTAAGCTACCAGACTTTGACGTACATTAGGCTGAATTAACGCAAAGTTCCCTATTAAGTGGGCTTCCCTGGTGGCTGAGATGGTAAAGAATCTGCCTGCAATGCGAGAGACCCAGATTTGATCCCTGGGTCAGAAAGATTCCCTGGAGAAGAGAAAAGCTACCCACTCCAGTATTTTTGCCTGGAGAGTCCCATGGACAGAGGAGCCTGGCAGGCAACAGTCCATGGGGTCACAAAGAGTTGGATGTGACTGAGTGACAACATTTTTACATTTCCCCTATTAAGTATCCTTTTCCCTGTTAGTTAACCTATGAATAAAAGTAATGTCCACTTATTTGAGAAAGATATTAGAAAACTGGAGGAAACCCAGAGGAGATTAAGTTTTGAGGGAATAGGAAACAGTCAAAGCAACTGAGAGCATTTAACCTGGCAAAAGAGCTCATGCCTGCCCATAGTTAGTTGGGTGTTATATGGGAAAAGAAGACAGCAGTAAAATCACACACTAGTGTGTATGTGTATATGCGTGTGTGTGTGTGTGAGAGGGAGTGGGATAGAGAGAGACAATATATATATTGTTATTATATACCCATTACATATATACCTCTTTCACTAATATCAATAACCTCAGATATGCAGATGACACCACTCTTATGGCAGAAAGTGAAGAAGAACTAAAGAGCCTCTTAGTGAAAGTGAAAGAGGTGAGTGAAAAGGCTGGCTTAAAACTCAACATTCAAAAAACTAAGATCATGGCATCCGGTACCATCACTTCATGGCAAATAGATGAGGAAACAATGGAAACTGTGACAGGCTTTATTTTCTTGGGCTCCAAAATCACTGCAGATGGTGACTTCCACCATGAAATTGAAAGATGCTTGCTCCTTGGAAGAAAAGCTATGACCAACCTAGATAGTATATTAAAAAGCAGAGACATCACTTGGCCGATAAAGGCCACCTAGTCAAGGGTATGGTTTTTCTAGTAGTCATGTATGGATGCGAGAGTTGGACTATAAAGAAAGTTGAGTGCTGAAGAATTGATGCTTTTGAACTGTGGTGTTAGACAAGACTCTTGAGAGTCCCTTGGACTACAAGAAGATCAAACAAGTCAATCCTAAAGGAAATCCTGAATATTCATTGGAAGGACTGATGCTGAAGCTGAAACTCCAATACTTTAGCCACCTGATGTGAGGCAATAAGTCCTGTCTCTTATACACATCTAGATGTGTATAAGAGACAGCCCTTGGACTACAAGAAGATCAAACAAGTCAATCCTAAAGGAAATCCTGAATATTCATTGGAAGGACTGATGCTGAAGCTGAAACTCCAATACTTTAGCCACCTGATGTGAAGAACTGAGTCACTGGAAAAGACCCTGATGCTGGGAAAGATTTAAGGCAGTAGGAGAAGGGGATGACAGAGGACGAGATAGGTTAGATGGCATCGCCGACTCAATGGACACGAGTTTGAGCAAGTCCTGGGAGTTGGTGATGGACAGGGAAGCTTGGCGTGCTGCAGTCCATGGGGTCACAAAGAGTCAGACATGACTTAGTGACTGAACTGACTGACTGACCCATTACATACACTAATGCTACTGCTACTGCTACTGCTAAGTCACTTCAGTCGTGTCCGACTCTGTGCGACCCCATAGATGGCAGCCCACCAGGCTCCCCCATCCCTGAGATTCTCCAGGCAAGAACACTGGAGTGGGTTGCCCTTTCCTTCTCTAATGTGTGAAAGCGAAAACTGAAAGGGAAGTCACTCAGTTGTGTCCAACTCTTCGCGACCCCATCCATGGGATTTTCCAGGCAAGATTACTGGAGTGGGGTTCCATCGCCTTCTCCGTTACATACACTATCCATCCATAATTTATGTTATCTCATGTAATCCTTATTGACAACCTTGCTAGGTTTGTTTTATTACCCACATTTCACAGGTGAGAAAACTGATGATCAGAGAGTTTTAAGTCAACCTGTTCAGGTTTGTTCAAGTGGATTTTGGACCCAAAGATATTTTTACTGAAATTTCACACTCCTGACACCACACAGCCAGCCTCAGAATCCCAAGAGGTGCATTTGGATAATACATACTTTGTAATACATTATATGGGCTAAAGACTTAAAACAAAATTTATATGGATAGAAATACATTTTATAATAAATACTTTAAAAAAAAAGCCATTAAAACCAGAAGGAAAAGTAAAAAATGTTTTTCAAAATGGTAACAGAAGCAAAGAAAAAGAAATTCAGTGGTTGTCTTGAAAAAAATCTTTTAGTTCTCTTTCCAATGAAATTATCCATGCTGAATTTGAATGAAGATGATTCAGTGAGTAGACACAGATGACATTCAAGGGCTGCAAGATTCCATTATTTCATTCATTTGTGGGTGAACTCTTTGCAAAGCAGGAAAACACACAGGATATATACGTTTTGACCCATCATTGCTGACTTTATGCCTGGCCCTTTAAGTGGGACCATTCAAAGACCTTATTAAATAATGTCAGGACTGATTTACACAAGGCTAAGCCTTTTAATCAATTTTTTAAAATTTATGTTGAAATCTCTTTTCTGGCACCCATTGCTTTAGACCTTTCAATCCCTCACCTCCTTACATAGATCAAACTCAGATCATAGGGATGATATTGACAGTAGTCCAGGGAACCTTTTCTCCTAAGCTTGATTCAAATTTTCTATTTTATTTTGTTCATCAGCAATTGAAACAATAAAAATGTCACCTTCACATAGCTTCTTTTTGCTTTATGTTTCACTGATTCTGGGTTAGTTAAGTGTGGAATGGCAAGTGATGAAAAGCAATGACTCAGACTCAACACACTGGCAGAAGAATTCTTAAACAGAAAAGTTGGTAGTTAACGGAGCTCCATTTAGAAAGCACTCACCATAGTGCCAATTCAGAGTAAAGTTGAATACAAGGCAGTTGTGGAATATGGTCAGCCAGCCTTTCCACTAACTGATTTTATGGCTTTGGACAATGTATCTCTCGATTAGAACCTATTTCCTCAGGTTTCCTTTATTCCTGCCAAGTGAAGGAGGTCAAAACCAAATGGATTCCAAGACTAATTCTTGGTCCAATAGTCTATAGGTTTATGAAACAAAACAGAATTTTTAAGTATATTTTCAGATTTAGTTTTTATGTTTCCTATCTTATATATTCTTTGTCTTTTCTAGAAGCAAAAATGATGAAGAGGCAGAAGCATATGTAAGGAAAGGGAATAGACCTTTAGAAATAAGAAAGAAAAGTGGCAGAAGCAAGACAAAATGGAAGTGTGTCCAATGTGATGGCAGGCGGGGCCAGAATGGGTGGTGGTGATTAGGGAAGCCAAACAGTTGGTGGAAACAAAGGACTGAGAGTTGTTTTCTGTTTGTTTTTAATTTTATTGGCGTACAGTTGATTTACAGTGTTGTGTCTGTTTCTGGTGTACTGCAAAGTGAGTCAGTTATACATAGACATATATATTTTTAAAAATTCTAGTCCCTGATAAGTTGTTACAAAATACTGAGTAGAGTTCCCTGTGCTATACGCCAGACATTTGGCCTTTGTTGATTATCTGTTTTATGTACAGCAGTGTCTGTATGTATATTTAGACCTTTCAGTCCCTCACTCCACGTTCTTACACAGATCAAACTTAGATGGCAGGAATGATAGTGACTGTAGTCCAGGGAACCTTTTCTCCTAAGCTTGATCCAAGTTTTCTGTTTTATTTAGTTCATCAGCCATTGAAACAATAAAAATGTCACCTTCATGTAGCTTCTTTTTGCTTTATGTTTAACTGATTCTGGGTTAGTTAAGTGGGGAATGGAAAGTGATGAAATGTGCAGCAGATTTTTTGTTTGTTTTTTTGTGGCCCTTCGTTTTTGGAATAGCTTCCTTTAGTTCAGTTCAGTCGCTCAGTCATGTCTGACTCTTTGCGACCCCATGAATTGCATCACGCCATGCCTCCCTGCTCATCACCATCTCTCGGAGTTCACTCAGACTCACATCCATCGAGTCAGTGATGCCATCCAGTCATCCCATCCTCTGTCGTCCCCTTCTCCTCCTGCCCCCAATCCCTCCCAGCATCAGAGTCTTTTCCAATGAGTCAACTCTATACTGGAGTGGGTTGCCATTTCCTTCTCCAAGGGATCTTCTTCACTGAGGGATCAAACAAACCTGTGTCTCTTTGCGTTGCAGGCAGATTCTTTACCACTGAGCCACCAAACCTTTACAGAGTACAGTGCAGGACTTCCTTTGTGGCTCAGCTGGTAAAGAACCTTCCTGCCAATGCAGAAGACGAAAGAAACGCAGGTTTGTGGATCCCTGAGAAGATCCCCTGGAGAAGGAAATGCCAATCTGCTCCATTATTCTTGCCTGGAAAATTCCATGGAAAGAGGAGCCTGGCAGACTATAGTCCATGGGGTTGTAGAATCTGACATGACTGAGCACTCACACACACACACATGTAAATTACTTTGTAGTCACATGCTCAAGAGCACATTTCATGATGTAATGAATGAATTTGTTGTTTGTTTGTTTGTTTTCTAATGAAGTTTCAGGGGGAGGGGGAAAAAATAAGGTTTTGGACTCAATGAGCTCTGTGGGTCTGATTTTTTTATTTTCTTCTACATCCTTCAGTATCATATAAGAAAAGGCATTCATCTGAAATCTCAAAACACCTCAGCTCTCTGAGAGGTGAAAGTGCCGGTAAATTTCTAATAGATCTCATCAGTGTGCCCTTACCATGTTAGCATCTCAGAGATAAGGAAGGCTCCAGGGAATGTAGTTTGTGAAACACTCAGTTCAGTTCATTTCAGTCGCTCAGTCGTGTCCGACTCTTTGCGACCCCATGAATCGCAGCATGCCAGGCCTCCCTGTCCATCACCATCTCCCGGAGTTCACTCAGACTCATGTCCATCGAGTCCATGATGCCATCCAGCCATCTCATCCTCGGTCGTCCCCTTCTCCTCCTGCCCCCAATCCCTCCCAGCATCAGAGTCTTTTCCAATGACTCAACTCTTCGCATGAGGTGGCCAAAATACTGGAGTTTCAGCTTTGGCATCATTCCTTCCAAAGAAATCCCAGGGCTGATCTCCCAGAATGGACTGGTTGGATCTCCTTGCAGTCCAAGGGACTCTCAAGAGTCTTCTCCAACACCACGGTTCAAAAGCATCAATTCTTCGGCGCTCAGCCTTCTTCACAGTCCAACTCTCACATCCATATATGACCACTGGAAAAACCATAGCCTTGACTAGACAGACCTTAGTCGGCAAAGTAATGTCTCTGCTTTTGAATATACTATCCAGGTTGGTCATAACTTTTCTTCCAAGGAGTAAGTGTCTTCTAATTTCATGGCTGCAGTCACCATCTGCTGTGATTTTGGAGCCCCNGGATCTCCTTGCAGTCCAAGGGACTCTCAAGAGTCTTCTCCAACACCACAGTTCAAAAGCATCAATTCTTCGGCGCTCAGCTTTCTTCACAGTCCAACTTTCCCATCCATACATGACCACAGGAAAAACCATAGCCTTGACTATATGGACCTTAGTCAGCAAAGTAATGTCTCTGCTTTTGAATATACTATCTAGGTTGATTATAACTTTTCTTCCAAGGAGTAAGTGTCTTCTAATTTCATGGCTGCAGTCACCATCTGCAGTGATTTTGGAGCCCCCAAAAATAAAGTCTGACACTGTTTCCACTGTTTCCCCATCTATTTCCCATGAAGTGATGGGACCGGATGCCATGATCTTCGTTTTCTGAATGTTGAGCTTTAAGCCAACTTTTTTGCTCTCCTCCTTCACTTTCATCAAGAGGCTTTTTAGCTCCTCTTCACTTTCTGCCATAAGGGTGGTGTCATCTGCATATCTGAGGTTATTGATATTTCTCCCAGCACTCTTGATTCCAGCTTGTGTTTCTTCCAGTCCAGCGTTTCCCATGATGTACTCTGCATAGAAGTTACATAAGCAGGGAGACAATATACAGCCTTGACATACTCCTTTTCCTATCCTTATCCATCCTAATTTATCCCTCTGTGCTGAAAGTTCTTACTTAAATGATCCCTTCCCCAAAATAATAATCTTTTTCAATGTGAATCACATTTGTTTTTTAGCCAAGTTCTGTGACCGTTGCCTTCCCAGTTAATGGTGGACATTTGAGCAAATGGGAGTTGTATCTTACTGAGGTCTGAGTCACAGCTAGCACAAAGAAATGATGCAGTAAATATTGTGTGGCGTGAAGCTGAACTCTGGTGAATGAAAATAAACGTGCCTCCTGTTGCTCCCTGCTGGGCTGTTGCTTTCTCAAGTTCAGGGGCCACTGCTGACAGGAAGGGACATCAAGTCACAGCTTCTTGGGATCTCATTCTCTCTTCCTCTCTTGGTCTTCGAAAGATGACAAGCTTATTTGACATCGCAGTTTTGTATCACTGTGTTTCCACATGCCTACACAAACAACTCAACAGCTCTCTCCAAACACAAACACCCTCATCTTCAGGGTTGTAGTTAGGAATTTGTAATACTTTTCCCACTTTGCATGGAGATGCAGCTACTAGAGATGAGGCCACCAGATAAAACCCAAGACGATCTCGGTGAAGCGGAAATCAGGAGAATCCAGGGATGGGGAAGCCTGGTAGAAGGCAGTCTATGAGGTCACACAGAGTCGGACACGACTGAAGCAACTTAGCAGCAGCAGCAGCAGCAGCAGCAGCAGCAGCAGCAGTGCCTTTCAGAAGACATCCGGGCACTTGGAATCAGGTTTTTGTCTTTGGCAGTCCAGGGCATAATGGGGTTGATACCTGTCGTATGACTCCAGAGCATTCTGCCACTTGGCTGGTTAAGAAGGTGGGAGGGGAGGGTGGTGGGAGGGAGGAAGCTGTACTTGATCCTTATGGAAGCCAGTTAAAATTAATTGGAAAAAGCTTTTAAAGACCTAAGACGCAGACCAAATGTATGGCCAACCCGCGGCCTCATCCCGCACGGAACATGAAGGTCACCGCGAAGCTGCAGATTTATGCGGAAGGGTTGGGTGATGGAAAATGAGACAAAAGCATTTGGATTTTATTATTCCATTTACTCTGACCCTGGGCCATAAAGGGTTTGGAGAGCCTGTTTTATGTATTCAGCTGGTTGCCACACTGACAGGCATTTGGAGCCACTTAAATAAACCACCTTGGTCCCACAGCTGCAACAACACCATATCAAATATAGGTTAGGCTGGAAACCTGGAGCCTGCAACACAGCGTCTCCAGCAGGTGCACGGGGAGGATTTTTGGTTTGTTTTTTTGTAGCCTCTTGTTTTTGGAATAGCTTCCTTATCCATCAGTTGATTTTGATTTAAAATTGACCCGGATATCGAAACTAATTTGTTTTTTTTGCATAAAGGATGTTCACATTTGAGGTCGACCCCGCCTTTCAAGGAATGCTCTGTCTTTTCACTGAGTTTGAGTTGGGTTTCAGAGACATTGACTAGTGATAGAAAACTGGTGAGGTTTATCTTATGTTTCTGGAGATTTGTACTGATTCATATTTACTTTTTTAAAGTTGTCTTCTTTTAAGTTGGAGTCTCTGAACTTGGTTGGTTGTGAAATGTCTCCGTACAACTGGAAAGCAGACAAAGGAAAGGATTCAACATGGAGGACAGTGAAATTGAATCCACAAGTGAGCCTTCATAATAGACAAAACATATGTCCTGGGTTTTTTTGTTTAGCTGTGGGCACATGTGAACTAAACAGAGCAGAGAGAGAGAAACCTGGAATAATAACAGTTCCATCCATGCAGATAATGCCTTACAAGTTTTAATACGTTTTACCTGCGAACCTCATCCTAGAGCGAGATAAAGTTTCCATTTCACAGATGTGAGGACTGAGGCTAGAAAAGGTTAAATGATTTGAGTCGGAGTCATGGAGCTTGAAAGGAATACTCTTTCAGCTATGGGATTGCCTCCCTACACCCTTCTTTTTGGGCTTTCCCAGGTAGCTCAGTGGTAAAGAATCCACCCACCAAGCAGGAGATGCAGGTTCAATTCTTGGGCTGGGAAGATCCTTTGGAGAAGGAAATGGCAATCTACTTCAGTATTCTTGCCTGGGAAATCCTACTGATAGAGGAGCCAGGCCGGCTACAGTCCACAGGGTTGCAAAAGAGTTGGGCTCAATTTAGCGCCTAAACAGCAATGATAACCCTTCTTTTTGTAACAATTGCCTCTTCTTGCTGCTCAGAGAGAGATGCAATAACCAAACAGAATCCAGAGACATCCAAATGTGAGGAGTGTATTGAGAGCTTGGGGCTTGAAATGCCCTTCCACCTTGAGCGCATATTCCTTCAGAACCCCAGAGAGAGTGTGGACAAGCTAATTGAGGATATCTGTTCTATTTCATCCTGTTCCCCGTGGGTCTGTTCCTCATAGAAAAGCCATCAGAAACTTTGAACTATTAATCACTTGTCACTGGTTTTACCACTCTTTTTCCTCACTCCCTTCACCCTCGACACTCACCCCAAAGCACCCTGAGAATTCTACAAATGTATTACTATTCTTTGATGTTTCTTTCTGTGTCTGAAAATTGGAGAAATTACCAACAGAAACCTCATGATGATTAAAATTACATTGTTTTTTTAAATTTCAGATTTTGTGAATGAGTGTTAAAATATCAGTAGATCTCAGTTGGGCTTCCAAACAGCTTTCTGTAAAAAGACTCAAATGTTTGCACAAAAATAAGGGAGTCCTCTAAAATATAGGCATATCCTTCCATTTATTTTCTGTTTTCATTTGAAAACAAGCATATGAATAAATGTCATATTGTACTCTTCAGTTTATGATATTAAACCACGAAAATTTTCAGCTGTATTTTTTTGCTGACTTTTTTTCTGTTCACTTTGTAAAGGTGAGAATAAGATTCAACTTTCCAAATGACAATGGTAAAATTGCAAACTTCGCTTCTTTAGAATTTCCTCAGGATTCAGCAGTGACTTACCACATTCATTGCATGGTTGCCAAAGATCACATATGGCCTGATTTTGGGGGGAATCTTTTTGAGACATGTCTGCCCTTCCATCTTTTCCAGAATCACCTCCTAACCAATTTATATGCAACCTACTGTGTTCCTGAAGGTAAAATAATCATATGAATATCTTTGCGTATTAGGGTTGGAAAACTGTTGAGCTCTTTGATGAAACTGTAGTCCTGTGGTAGAATGAAATGATGACTATTATGTGCTAAATTCCACATGAACAGTTGAAAATTAAATTATTAGTATGTTGATCAGGCTTTTATATTTGTTTCAAACTCAGCTACTAGAAGCATATATGACCTAACAATATGGTAGATGATTTTTGGTGGAACCAAATCTTAGGCTAATTTTCAGCCTAGAGAAAAGTAGTCCTGAGAATTTTCCTGGTCCCCTTTCTGCCCATGTTTCTCCCCTCCTGTTGCCTCTTTCTTGCCCCTTGGATATTTGAGGCATGCAAAGCCCCCTGTTGCTACACCTTACCCAGGCCTCCTCTCTCCCGAAATACTCTTGGCTCCAAATTAACATTCACCCTCCAGCCCCAATCATAGCTTTCTTTCTTCTGTGCTGTTACCCTCATTTGGCTGTTCTGTAGAAAATTTAGACTAATTGCATGAAAGTTGTTTATACCAAAATGTGAAGAAATGTTGAACTTGTCTTAGGGCAAAACAGAAAACTCTGGATTCAAAAGATAACCATGACTGTGTTTGTCTACCCTGAACTCCAACCAGTAATGAAGTCATGTTTTTGATGGAGGAAGATTTCTTTTTTTTTTTCCCCTCTCTCTATATTATTTATTTTTCAAAACACTGAAGTACTTGTAGTTGATTTACAATGTTATGACAGTTTCAGGTGTACAGCAAAGTGATTCAATTATACATATATATGGATGTATTACTTTTTTAGATTTTTTTCCCTTATAGGTTATCACTAAATATGTAGTATAATTCTTTGTGTTATATAGGAGGCCCTTTTTGGCTACCTACTTTATATATAGTAGTGGGTCTGTGTTAATCCCAACCTCCTGTTTTATTCCTCCCCAACTCCTCTTCCCTCTTGGGTAATCTAAAATCCTCTTCTGGAGGGCAGCCACTCCTCTCTTTCATTCCCCTCAATTCCAATGCTTTAGACAAATATGGGTCAGTCACTGGGTGCTCCTCTTTTAAATGGTCTCTGACCTTTGACCTAGCACTCCTAAATTAATGCATATTTTTCAATAGATTCACTAGGTATCTAGTTAGAACTGGCTGTTGGGGGGGGGGGTTATTATATAGTGATGTCCTATATCCTCATTCATAGCATTTTGATAATGTGTTGATTTTCTTTTTTCTCTTTGTGGGACACAATCACTCAGGAGAGAGGGCTAGAGAAGCTGTTGATTTTGTTAGACTATTTGGAAACTCTATTCTCTGAGTCTAGAGACTCTATTCTCTATTCATCTAAAGATGGCCTGAGATCTGTGATCAGGGTCTCAAAAAAACAGGGCAGAAAAAAATTACCTCATATTCCAATTTCTGAAAATGCGGAGACTTTTCTTTATACTGTTGGCCGTGCCGCTAGGCTGATTAAAAAGCTGTGTGAGCCTGTGTGTATGTTTTCCATGCACATATCGTATAATAAAAGCTAATGGTGATTCTTGATGACTTTTGCTGAAACTGGGGCACCTGCACTTTAATTGACATTTCCCTCCCTGAAGCACAGCTTAGGAAGGTCTGTCTCAGCCCACTTGCAGCAGGGTGGAAAATCGCTGGGCTTGCCTTTAACTTCTCCAGTCATCAGCTGGTATTCATTTGTGGTGGCACAAGGTGGCTTCACTTCAGCCTGGATTCTGAAACTTACAGGGCAAGTCGGCTGAGCGAGGTGGGGATTGAATCCTGTCTAAAGTTAGAAATGCTCTGAACTTGATACACAGCTTCCTTCACCCCGTATTTTGGCATTTCTAGGAAATGTTACATAAAGAGAGATCAAAAAAATAAAATTTGACTCTACATTACAACTCTAGCAAATACATGTTATTGTGGTAAAGCTACATGGAAGCTATCAGCAGCACAAATTGCTACCATGTGAAAAGAATTCTCGGTAGGGTTAGTACCCTCCTTGCAGACAAAGAGAGACCGAAAAATATGCAAATTTCAAGCAAAAACAAATTCACACTTTTCTTAAAGTCAAAAGCCTTCACATAATTTGGAATGAGCAGCCTGCTTGAGTAACGTTCTTATATGTAAGTGGAAATCCTTTTTGATATTTACACTACTGATTTCTTTAATCTCCACTTTGGAATTAATAGACAATAACATCGGATGGCTTCCTCGGCTGCCCCAGCACTTGTGCATATTTACCCAAGTGTCTAGAGTAGGGATTGTACACATATCTCTAATCCACCTGCCTGTGTTAGTTAAAAGCCCAGATAAAATCAGCAGCCCTTAGATCTTAACCTTTTAAGTCTGAAATGTTTTTAAAGTCTGGCCATGGCAACTGAAGTCAGGGTGTGCACAGGAAGGAGGAGGGGACAGAAGAGAGGGAAACGGTGGGAGGACTGGAATATAAAAATGTTCTCGGCTCGAACCATGTTGCTTTCAAATGAACCCAAAGTGTCATAATAATGGAGACAATATCCACACAAACTGGGACAGTGAACCTCAGTAGACAGAATCGATGGTGCAATAACCCAGGACTGTGCCTGGCTACTTGGCTGTTTACCCAAACAACTTGAACTCACTTTCAACTTTCTCTCTGGTTGTATGTTGGTGAGTGGGTGGTGGAAACAGAGGGCAAAGGAATTTTTGGGTCTAGATACCCTCCTGAAAAATGCTGAGTGCAATAAAAATTAAAAGTATAACCTCCATATTTCAGTATTTAAGTCTCAAAGTATTTTCTAGATCCAGATACCCTAATGACAAAAGCTGAATACTTTAAAAATACTAAAAATTTGACCTCATTGTTTCAGCATTTAAGTCTCTAAAGCAATTGATCATAACTACATGCCTTATTTTCCCAAACTTAACCTGTAGATCTAAATAAATGGACCAAAACCAAAACAGAGATATTTTGCACTTTTATTGAACACAACTCATGTGCTAGTCAATCGACATTTTAATTTTTGGTCAGTTTCATAACCGCAATTTATCCCTCCTCTGCCTTTCTTCTTTGGTAACCAAAAGTTTGTTTTCTATGTCATAAATCAACTCTTTTAAACTCAGTATTTTGTTGTGCTCCTTGGACAAATTTGCCCCTCTAGATAACGGGCTTCTCCATCCATGGGATTTTCCAGGCAAGAGTACTGGAGTGGGTTGCCGTTTCCTTCTCCAAGATAAATTAAAAGGTGATTGATATAATTTCTAAACTGGAAGAATTTATTAATTTTTAAATCATTTACCCTATATTCCTTAACTAGCGATTAAAGCATCTTAACATCTCTTTTCTGATAGATTAATAAAGTTAAAATATTATATTTGTTCAAACCACAGATCCAAAACAAAACTGGCAACTTTTGTTAAGAAAATGATCAAAAGATTGTTTCTGCAACTGTTTAACATACTTAGTTAGACAGGTTGATATTGTCAACCTAGCATTTTTCTACTTGAAGAGTTCTCTATTAATGACAATTAAAACTCAGCCTTGGAGAAGGCAATGGCACCCCACTCCAGTACTCTTGCCTGGAAAATCCCATGGATGGAGGAGCCTGGTAGGCTGCAGTCCATGGGGTCACTAAGAGTCGGACACAACTGAGCGACTTCACTTTCACTTTTCACTTCCATGCATTAGAGAAGGAAATGGCAACCCACTCCAGTGTTCTTGCCTGGAGAATCCCAGGGATGGTGGAGCCTGGTGGGCTGCCGTCTATAGGGCTGCACAGAGTCAGACACAACTGAAGCAACTTAATAGCAGCAGCAGCAAACTCAGCCTGTTGCTGGGCTGATCCCTTTAAGGTGGCATTAAGAAGGCTCATCTTTCCCCATTCATCACTGCATCTCCGTGTCTCACTGAGGGCAGGCACTATATTTTCTGTATATCCGCATCAGTGCATAGAGTGGATGCTAAATACATAATTATCAACTGTATTACTTAAGAGTAGAAGCCTATAAACTTTGGGCTAAAATGCTCCCCTCAAATCCTTCTTCAAGTTTTTGATTGTTTGGTTGGTTGGTTTGTTTTGAGTTGTCTCCTGCTGCCATTTCTTGTAAGTGACAGGAGTAGTGGGATTGATTCTCCAGGTTTTCCCACGGAGAGGTGAGCGGAAGCAGTCATTCTGTCCAGAATGTTTTTGGTCCTGGGCAGTTGCATATTTAGCACTGAATCCTCAGTTTCCCTTTTCCCCCAATGCCATTCACAATGGCAAGTTGAATATCCAAGCCATGTGTCTGCTGTCAAGCTAGGCATGGTATCAGTAGCTTCATGTATACTATCTCATTTAATTTTCATATTAACCCTGAAGGTCAGTCACAGTATTGCCCTTCTACAGACTCCATCATAGTAAGAACTTGCCTACATTCCTGCTGCCCCCGAGTCACAGAATGAGGGTTAAATATAGGTTTAATGCCGCAGCTCACAGTGAAAATTCTCTCGCTTCTTCTCTGTGCTACTTATGATCCACAGTGTTGATCTTCTGAAATGTTGATCACTGTTCTGTCTAAATGCATTAACTCAACAGCAGAAAGACAAATAACTTACATTAAAAAAAAATGAGCAAAGGACTGAAAAAGACACTTCTAAAATAGAAGTATACAAATGGACTGTAAGCACATGAAAAGATAATCAACATTAACAGTATTTGCTGCTGTTGCTGCTGCTGCTGCTAAGTCACTTCAGTCGTGTCTCTGTGCGACCCCATAGATGGCAGCCCACCAGGCTCCCCCTTCCCTGGGATTCTCCAGGCAAGAACACTGGAGTGGGTTGCCATTCAGTTCAGTTCAGTCATTCAGTCGTGTCCAACTCTTTGCGACCCCCTGAATCGCAGCACGCCAGGCCTCCCTGTCCATCACGAACTCCCGGAGTTCACTCAGACTCACATCCATCAAGTCAGTGATGCCATCCAGCCATCTCATCCTCGGTCGTCCCCTTCTCCTCCTGCCCCTAATCCCTCCCACCATCAGAGGCTTTTCCAATGAGTCAAATCTTCGCATGAGGTGGCCAAAGTACTGGAG
>SJYX01018526.1:152534-227846 GCA_006410675.1 Oreotragus oreotragus
CATTCTTTGGCATTGCCTTTCTTTGGGATTGGAATGAAAACTGACCTTTTCCAGTCCTGTGGCCACTGCTGAGTTTCCAAATTTGCTGGCATATTGAGTGCAGCACTTTCACAGCATCATCTTCCAGGATTTGAAACAGCTCAACTGGAATTCCATCACCTCCACTAGCTTTGTTCTTAGTGATGCTTTCTAAGGCCCACTTGACTTCACATTCCAAGATGTCTGGCTCTAGATTAGTGATCACATCCTCATGATTATCTGGGTCATGAAGATCTTTTGGTTAAAATGGTAAATGTTATGTTATGTGAATTTTGCCACAATAAAGAATGCTTTACAAATGTGATTCACGTCTGCCACTCAGCTTCAAGCACCTTAACTCAGTCCCTTCCTGACACCAATACCTTTTGAGGGAATCCCCAGAGATGGGGAGACATGCCAGAACATCTCCTTGTCCAGGTTTTGGATAACCAGAGCTTTCGATTTTGTGAGGTGAGCTGAGATGGGCACCTGGGGCAGGGTCGGCTTCAAAAGGCGGGATTCATAACCAAATGTCCAGCCATTTCTCTCTGCTCTGAGTTCAGTGAGGCCTGGAAATCGATGGGGAGACATGCCAGAACATCTCCTTGTCCAGGTTTTGGATAACCAGAGCTTTCGATTTTGTGAGGTGAGCTGAGATGGGCACCTGGGGCAGGGTCGGCTTCAAAAGGCGGGATTCATAACCAAATGTCCAGCCATTTCTCTCTGCTCTGAGTTCAGTGAGGCCTGGAAATCGGGATCTACATTATCGAGCATTGGTGGTGGGCAGCAATGCAGATGAATAATTCATTTCAGGGACTTGGTCGTTGTTCAGTCATTAAGTCATGTCCAGTTCTTTGCACCCGCATGGCTACAGCACACCAGGCTTTCCTGCCCTTCACTGTCTCTCAGAGTTTGCTCAAACTCACGTCCAGTCAGTCGGTGACGCCATCAAACAGTCTCTTCCTCTGTTGTCTCCTTTTCCTCCTGCCCTCAGTCTTTCCCAGCATCAGGGTCTTTCCCAATGAGTCTGCTCTTTGCATCAGGTGGACAAAGTATTGGAGTTTCAGCATCAGTCTTTCCCATGAATATCTGGAGTCCTGAAATAAGCCAGGAAGTGGAAAGCGGGTGCTGAGTGAGCCAGGCTCGTGATCTCTAGAAAAACAAGGACCTGAAGTGCTTATGCAGACTTATCTTTTTAACCAGGATTCCAGTTCAATTTTTTAGAACGATGGGAGTCGAGACATTGGAGGTGAGGAAAGAAAAATGTGGTCTTGCATCTTACACTTGGGGTTACCATTAAAATTACTAGTGAGACACAAAGGATGTCCTCAGCTCTTACAGGAGTGCTTAGGGATGTTAATACGTCTGCCAGATATCCAGATACGTGTTATAGTGCCATTTTGTTGAGGAAAGTAAATCCAATGAATGTGGAAAAAAATATCCTTTTGACTGGGTGAATGCATCTTTCTTACTCCCTTCTTCTGACTTTCTCTCTCAATCCAGGCCCAACAAGGGTCCCCATAGACACAGAAGAAAGCAGTATTGTTTGGCCAGGGATTTAATTTCACTCCATCACAAGCGACCATCGCAGCCCTGTCATCGCAATTTGTCACACTTTTTTGTGTGCTCTATCTTTCTGAAGTTCCATCTCCTCCGTAGCCCACTGCATAATCTCCTTCTCTGGGACAAAGCTCCCCGACAGAATGAAAGAGGTGAAATGGGGAGTGGGAAGTCAATGGACACAGTTATCAATTTGAGCCTCACACCCCCTGACTCCTAGCATTCCACCCCAGCAGCCAAAGAGGAGCTAGTGGGGCCTGCTGTGTAGGGGAAAAAAAAGGCACCGCAGTAAAGTTAGCCGAGGCCAAAGGAAGAGCTGGTGGCTGCTGGGCGATGTAATCCAATGCCCTCCTGAAGAGACCACCGCCTCGAGGACACTGGTGGCCCCCCCATCAGCGGCCAGGACCCAGCTACTCATGGTTTGTTAGGACGCAATCTGCCTTCATTCTGAAAAGACAAACTGGGAAGATCATCCCAGGAAGCAACGGCTAATATCCCATCCCTTGGCTTTAGTTTCTACACAGGTCTACAGAATCCACCTGCAATGCAGGAATTGTGAGTTCAATTCCTGGGTCAGGAAGATCCCCTGGAGAAGGGAATGGCATCCCACTCCAGTATTCTTGCCAGGATAACCCCATGGACAGAGGAGCCTGGCAGTCTCTGGGATCACAAATAATTGGACATAACTGAGCATGCATGCACATGCTGACAACTGGTAACCTAAACCTGAAGACAGGTGGAGATGAATTCTAGAAATCAAGTGTATCTAAATCAAATCAAAACTTTTTCACTAGTGGGAAGCTCAAGCTCCAACCGTTTTTTTTTTTTTTTTTTTTTAAATTTTCTTTTTAAGGTGATATGTAATATTTTCATTTTTATTCCATTCAAGAAATTTTCTCTCTCTCTCTCTCTCTTTTTTTTTTCCCCTAAGGTCTGGCGGGATTTTAGTACCCAGACGGGGGTCCAACCTGTGCAGCCTGCAGTAGAAAGGCTATTATAACCACTGGATCTCCAGATAAGTCTCTCAAGATCCAACCTTTAACTGATTGTTTTAGGCAAACTCCCATTAGCAGTTCCTTCTTAGTGATGGAACAGGATTTATTTTAAGCATGTAGCGTATCTCATGGGAATTTTTCCTCTTCATTTCTTGCTACAATGATCAGGGTGGGATGTCCCTCCTTTGCCTCTTATTGTTTTCGTTGCTGTTCTATACCTTTCCAACAGGTCACCAGTAAGGGGTTAGTGAATCCCCAGTTTTTTGTTTTTTTTTTTTAATTTAAAGACAGGAATGCTCCCACATTTCAAACATTTTGTACCAAGAAGCCTCCCCTTCACAACCACAGAGAAAAAAAATTGCTATCAGAGGTAGTAACACATTTTTGTATTACAAACTGTGTGACCCAGAGCATAACTGGAGTTACTGCAAATGCATGGATCCTGATTCACCTGTGCATTGACTAGGCAATTCGTAGTCAGTTATTCTAATTTATTTATTTATGTTTAATGTAATGAATAGAACTATTAAAACAATTAGGAAGCTGTTATGTCCTGGAAAGAAAGAAATCATCCATCTTTGTTTTTCCTGACAATTATAGAATTGCTCAGGGTGGGGTCAGATGTGTATTTGATACTTGGCTCTGTCACTCATTAATTGTATGATCTTGGAGAAATCACATAGTGTCCCAACTGAAAAAAAATATGGAAAATAATAATCCTCATCTTTTACGGGCATCTTGGGATTCAATAAGTTGCAAAGGTAGGACTCTATAACCTACAACCTATAATATTATTTCCATGGACCTAAAGATTATGATTTTCATAAATGTATATATACTGGAGTGGGTTGCCATTCCTTTCTCCAGGGGATCTTCCTGATCCAGGGGTCGAACCTAGGTCTCCTGCATTGCAGGCATATTTTTTATCATCTGAGTCATAATTATATATATATATATGTATATATATAAGTGTGTAGCTTGAGCTCTTAGCTGGTTCCGCTTCTACTACTATTCAAAATTATTTGTAACTAATCTCATTTTTCTACCACAATTTCCATCACTCATGTATTCTAGAAATATTGCTGTTTATTTTTTAATCAAGATGAACCATTTACCACTTCATGAACTTCTCAGTTTTCCTCTCCCAAGAATGCTGTCAGCCCAACTCTTAACATGGCTGAACCCTTCTTATCCATTAAGGTTTAGCTCAAAGATCACCTTCTCAAAGAAGTGTCCCTGGACCTCTATATCTAACCTAGTTCCATCCCTGTCTCTCTTCATCACATCACAAGATTATCAACATTATTATAGCACTTGTTACGATCTGAAATTTATATTAAAATATATACTATCTGGCCTCTCCTCAAGTAGACTCTGAGTGCTAGAATGGCAATGATCAATTTCTGGAACAGTCTCCTATCCACAAGTTTCCCAGGTGGCTCAGTGGTAAAGAATTTGCCTACCAGTGCAGGAACTGCAGGAGATGGGGTTTGTTCACTGGGTCTGATCACTGGGTCAGGAGATCCCCTGGAGGAGGAAATGGCAATCCACTCCAGAACTCTTGCCTGGAGAATCCCATGAACAGAGGGGCCTGATGGGCTACACTCTATGGGGTTGTAAAGAGACGGACATGACTGAAGTAACTGAACACATACATCCTATCCACAGAGGCCAGTATGATATCAGCATAAAATAGTTGCTCAATAAATAATGACCTTTTTTTTTTTTTTTTAACTTACACAGGCTGCTGCTGCTGCTGCTGCTGCTAAGTCACTTCAGTCGTGTCCAATTCTGTGTGACCCCATAGACGGTTGAACCATATCTACCTCTCCCTCTTTTTCTTTCAAAGAACACTCATATTAAGCCTATTATTTGCAGAACACGATGTCATCTACTTGAGTTTCAAAGATCAACAGGGGACAGAGAGAGTTTCAGCTCTGCAGTTTATCTGGGAGAAGACAGGCTTTAAGGACCCACATTAACAACTGTGGGAGGAAATACAGGCTTGGGAGTTGTGCAAAGCTTCACCTAGGAATTGCCCTCTGGGCTCAGGATTGGCCTTAGAGGATGAAAGAGCCCTAAGGCACAGAACTGATTTTTGAACCAAAGGAAGCCTGTGCATAGCTAATTGCAAGGCTGTGTGAAAAACAAGAGCGTGTTGTTGCAATGATGATTTATTTGCTGAGGCTGGAGTGTGAGCTGTCAGGAGGGGTTGAAGTGCAAAATGAATTTGAATAGATAGGGTGGGGTCCATCTCAGAATACCTTGAATGCCAACATAAGGCGGTTGTATTCATGCATAGGCCTTGCGAGGCCTTGGACTCTTGTTTCTCTGATTCTCTTGCCTGGAATGTGCTTTGTTCTCTTTTTCCTGCCACAGATTTTATGTTTTCTCTCTCTTTGCGTCTTCCTCATTTCTGTTGGCCTGTAGCAGGGATTCTCAATTGAGGATCATCCTGCCTCTTAAGGGACCTTGGGAATAATGCCTAGAGACATTTTTTTAGTTGTTACAGCTAAAGGGCTGCCAGCATCTAAAGCATAGAACCCAAAGATGCTGCTGAACACATCATGATACACAGGATGGTACCCACCACAAAGAATTATCCAGTCTAAAATATCAGTAGTATCAAGACTGAGAGTATTCCCTTTCACTTTTCACTTTCCTGCATTGGAGAAGGAAATGGCAACCCACTCCAGTGTTCTTGTCTGGAGAATCCCAGGGACGGGGGAGCCTGGTGGGCTGCCGTCTATGGGGTCGCACAGAGTCAGACACGACTGAAGCAATGCAGCAGCAGCATAGAGAGGCCTGCTCTTCGTTCGGTCTCTAGTTCTTTGTTCTGTCTTGCCTTGTGTAATCACTTATTAGGCGACCAGGGACCATGCTTCAGCCCTTGGGTCCTCTGTTCAGAGAACGGCCTCCAAGGCCTTGTGCTGGATGCACACTGTGCCCCTACAGACTAAGGGTGACAGAGCGCCTGCTTCTGTCTCAGGGGTGTCCTCTGGGGACTGGGAGCCTTCCTCTATATGCCTGGTAATTCGGGGCTTCCCTGGTGGTGAACCACGCTATAGGGGACTGGAATGCAAAAGTAGGAAGTCAAGAAACACGTGGAGTAACAGGCAAATTTGGCCTTGGAATGCAGAATGAAGCAGGGCAAAGACTAATAGAATTTTGCCAAGAAAATGCACTGGTCATAGCAAACACCCTCTTCCAGCAACACAAGAGAAGACTCTACACATGGACATCACCAGATGGTCAACACCGAAATCAGATTGATTATATTCTTTGCAGCCAAAGATGGAGAAGCTCTATACAGTCAACAAAAACAAGACCAGGAGCTGACTGTGGCTCAGATCATGAACCCCTTATTTCCAAATTCAGGCTTAAATTGAAGAAAGTAGGGAAAACCGCTAGACCATTCAGGTATGACCTAAATCAAATCCCTTATGATTATACAGTGGAAGTGAGAAATAGATTTAAGGGCCTAGATCTGATAGACAGAGTTCCTGATGAACTATGGAATGAGGTTCGTGACATTGTACAGGAGACAGGGATCAAGACCATCCCCATGGAAAAGAAATGCAAAAAAGCAAAATGGCTGTCTGGAGAAGCCTTACAAATAGCACTGAAAAGAAGAGAGGCGAAAAGCAAAGGAGAAAAGAAAAGATATAAGCATCTGAATGCAGAGTTCCAAAGAATAGCAAGAAGAGATAAGAAAGCCTTCTTCAGCAATCAATGCAAAGAGATAGAGGAAAACAACAGAATGGGAAAGACTAGAGATCTCTTCAAGAGAATTGGAGATACCAAGGGAACATTTCATGCAAAGATGGGCTCGATAAAGGATAGAAATGGTATGGACCTAACAGAAGCAGAAGATATTAAGAAGAGGTGGCAAGAATACACAGAAGAACTGTACAGAAAAGATCTTCACGACCCAGATAATCATGAGGATGTGATCACTAATCTAGAGCCAGACATCTTGGAATGTGAAGTCAAGTGGGCCTTAGAAAGCATCACTAAGAACAAAGCTAGTGGAGGTGATGGAATTCCCGTTGAGCTGTTTCAAATCCTGGAAGATGATGCTGTGAAAGTGCTGCACTCAATATGCCAGCAAATTTGGAAAACTCAGCAGTGGCCACAGGACTGGAAAAGGTCAGTTTTCATTCCAATTCCAAAGAAAGGCAATGCCAAAGAATGCTCAAACTACCGCACAATTGCACTCATCTCACACGCTAGTAAAGTAATGCTCAAAATTCTCCAAGCCAGGCTTCAGCAATATGTGAACCGTGAACTCCCTGATGTTCAAGCTGGTTTTAGAACAGGCAGAGGAACCAGAGATCAAATTGCCAACATCCGCTGGATCATGGAAAAAGCAAGAGAGTTCCAGAAAAACATCTATTTCTGCTTTATTGACTATGCCAAAGCCTTTGACTGTGTGGATCACAATAAACTGTGGAAAATTCTGAAAGAGATGGGAATACCAGACCACCTAACCTGCCTCTTGAGAAATCTGTATGCAGGTCAGGAAGCAACAGTTAGAACTGGACATGGAACAACAGACTGGTTCCAAATAGGAAAAGGAGTACGTCAAGGCTGTATATTGTCTCCCTGCTTATTTAACTTATATGCAGAGTACATCATGAGAAACGCTGGACTGGAAGAAACACAAGCTGGAATCAAGATTGCCGGGAGAAATATCAATAACCTCAGATATGCTGATGACACCACCCTTATGGCAGAAAGTGAGGAGGAGCTAAAAAGCCTCTTGATGAAAGTGAAGGAGGAGAGCGAAAAAGTTGGCTTAAAGCTCAACATTCAGAAAACGAAGATCATGGCATCCGGTCCCATCACTTCATGGGAAATAGATGGGGAAACAGTGGAAACAGTGTCAGACTTTATTTTTTTGGGCTCCAAAATCACTGCAGATGGTGACTGCAGCCATGAAATTAAAAGACGCTTACTCCTTGGAAGAAAAGTTATGACCAACCTGGATAGTATATTCAAAAGCAGAGACATTACTTTGCCGACTAAGGTCCATCTAGTCAAGGCTATGGTTTTTCCTGTGGTCATGTATGGATGTGAAAGTTGGGCTGTGAAGAAAGCTGAGCGCCGAAGAATCAATGCTTTTAAACTGTGGTGTTGGAGAAGACTCTTGAGAGTCCCTTGGACTGCAAGGAGATCCAACCAGTCCATTCTGAAGGAGATCAACCCTGGGTTTTCTTTGGAAGGAATGATGCTAAAGCTGAAACTCCAGTACTTTGGCCACCTCATGCGAAGAGTTGACTCATTGGAAAAGACTCTGATGCTGGGAGGGATTGGGGGCATGAGGAGAAGGGGACGACCGAGGATGAGATGGCTGGATGGCATCACGAACTCAATGGGTGTGAGTCTGAGTGAACTCCGGGAGATGGTGATGGATAGGGAGGCCTGGCGTGCTGCGATTCATGGGGTCGCAAAGAGTCGGACACGACTGAGCGACTGAACTGACTGAACTGAACTGAACTGGTGGTGAACAATCTGTCTGCATTGCAGGAGACCCAGGTTCGATCCCTGGGTCAGGAAGACCCCCTGGAGAAGGGAATGGCTAACTAGTCTAGTATTCTTGCCTGGAGAATCCTATGGACACAGGAACTTGGCGGGCTACAGTCCATGGGGTAGCAATAAGCCCAGGGTGAGCAGTCACTGTGTAACTGAATATTTTGTTAAAGAACCGAACCCACAGCTGAAAAGTAGAGATTCTGCTGCCAAGTTTAGACTACATCCCTGGAGCAGCACTTTTTTAAGAGGTGGAGAGTCTTTTCCTCTCTCCCTTAATGTTCTTCTTACCCATGACAGCAATAGCATGCCTTGTGTTGTCATGGTTAAGAGATAAACCTCTGGTGAGCCCTGTATCACAGTCTCTCTATATTAATAGCTTGGTTTGACCAAACAATAGCACAATGATATTTGGTATCAGAGAGTTGAAAGCTGCTCTGAACGTCACTTAGGAAACTTCCTTGTGGCTGCAAACACCTGAAGAAGGGCTGCAAAGAAAGTAAGTCATCCACAAGGTGAGAGTGACGGCCTAGTAGGATGCAGGCTTGGAAAGTCACTGATGTCCTGATCTCCTAGTCGTCCCACTCTCCCCTTCCCATGCTGCGTCCATATGTCCATTCTCTATGTCTGTGTCTCTATTCCTGCTTTGGAAATAGGTTCATCTGCATCATTCTTCTAAGTTCCACATACATGTATTAACATATGATATTTGTTTTTCTCTTTTTGACTTATTTCACTCTGTTTCACAAACTCTAGTCCGTCCTCTCTTCAAAGACCCTGTTTCATTCCTTTTAGTGACTAACTTTCCATTGTATATATGTATCATTTCTTATTCATTCATCTGTCATACATACACTACCATGTTTAAAATAGGTAGCTGCTGAGAATTTGCTATAAAGCACAGGAAGCTCAGCTCGGGGCTCTGTGATGATTAGATGGTGGGATGAAGGTGGAAATGGGAAGGAGGTCCAGGAGAGGGGATAGGTAAATATTTGAAAACATATAGCTGAGTCATTTCATTGTACAGCAGAAACTAATGCAACATTGTAAAGCAATTATTTTCAAAAAAAGAAAAAAAGATACTGATGTCCTCCCGTAAATTTGGGAACTCACTGAAACAGCCCCAACACAATATTTTGAAGGTCTTTCCTTTCAATGAAACATGATAGTAGGGAAAAAAAAAAAAAAAGTCACCAGCAAGGAAACTACAGAGACCCAATCCTGCTTATCAAAGAAGCATCTGGATTATGAGTTAGTTACCAGGAATTTCCTTGCAAGTGCAAGTAAAGATTTTGGTGATACAAAGAGGAAACCTTATGGAGTTGTAAGGCAGGGACATGCAAGAGGTGGATCCATGAAAAAAAGCTCATTGCAACCAGTTCCCACCCTAGTGAAGTTTCAGTATAGAGAGGTAAGTCTCAGCTGTCTTAATGAAATCTCTTTTGGGGCCATAGCAGCAGTGGATGTTCATTATATAGTGAAAGTCTGGCAGGAACTTATTATGCTGTAGTTGGCATCAAAACTTTGAGGAATTAATGTCACAAGGAACATTTACAAGAGAAATGGCTTATTGCCATAAACTGCTAAAAATCCACCTCGTCATGGAGCTGAATATTGGGGAACACAGGAATGGGTTCAGCGTGATATGACATTCTGTTTTATTTGGCAAACTCTGTCCAAGTTAATCCTCTTTGCGCTCCTTGCCTGGACTGGTTGTCAGCTTCACTGTGTAACCTGGGCTAGTTTCTGAGCTACTGACCTAAGAGCTGGCGTAGTATTTCTCCAGGCAAATCTCTGGGTGGTCTTGTCCTGCACTGAGGGAAAGGCGGAGAGCAGGAGGCTTTCCAGATCGCTCTTCTAAAGCACCAGTCTTCAAAGGAAAATGACTCACCTGGGAGGACAAGACATTTCCAAGAGGCAGAGGGAGGCAGGGTCCTGAGGTCAGGCAAGCCCAGAACAGAGGCCTTACCCTGTAACAGCTGTGCTGCTTGGCTGGCTTCCACACTTGGCTAGGGAGATCACTTTTTGCAGGTTAATTCCTTGCCATTTCTTTCACATGAAATACATCCATGGAGGAAGTGAAGAAGAAATTCATTGCTTCTAAAATACAAACCTCTTAAGAGTTTGGATGCCCCGAACCATGTGTGATTTTTAGCTTTTAAAGGTTGCTTTTGTTCCTTTTCAAAAGCATTATTGGCCTGATGTCAGAGGAGAGATGCTAATTATGTAAAGTGCTTGGTCCAGAAAAAGATTTTCAAATCTCCTTGAGCATTTGAAAAACAGAGTCCCACACTGTGACTTCCTTCAGGAATTCATTAAATGTGGAACTACCATGGACTAACTTTTCACAACTGAGAAAAGGTGAATGGAGGTCAGAAAAATGGGGGACAGTTGCCTTGACAGCTGAGCCGTGCTGGAGGCAATGGCAGATTTTAACTGACATTGCTTGGAGAAAGAAGCTGTATCTTGGTTGAAACAGCAGCCCTGAGCTTCACTGCTGGCTTTCAATCACTGACTCTCGCCTGTGTCCTGAGACTTTTACACCAATGTCTCACTGGTTGTGGTGGCGGATGGTGATGCTGGTACTGGTGGTGTAGGATATGCTGGAAGGAATTTGAGGTATGAAATTAAAAAAATAAAATAAAATAAACTTTCAGTAAGCTTATTGGAAGGATTGAATTGAGGTAACCCATATAACATGCTCTGTACATGGCAGGTGAATACACAGTAAATGTCCCCCACAGTCATTATCTATTAGTATTTATTAACACAAATCAAGACAAGAGATTGGAGAATCAAGATCTTCTAATCAAAATGCTCACAAGTGTATTCATTTTAGGTGGCTTGGGAAAAGGAGGTTTCTCAGATCACACTATAAAGGGGGATGACTCTGGCTTAGGATGCCCACGGAGAAAGAGAAAATATAAGTGGATGGAGACCTTCTCTGGGTTGGAGAGAAGGATCATATTTCAACTAAGGGGGATGGTTTCCTGAGCTATAAATTGATGTTCAGTCCAAGAGTCACTCATAATATCATTTAGCTCTTCAGAAGGATTTCATTCTTTAAAGAAAACGAGGGCGGCAAACAGATGCAGTTGGTCTGTGAAGAGTCTAAAAATGATGTGGCTGCAACTCACAAAAAGTGTCAAAATGATAGTGTGTATCCTGCTCTCTGTCCCCTCGCCAGGTGACTTGTAGAATGATGCTATCAGACAGGTCGGAAAGAAGCAGAAGAGGGAAAATAGCCATCCACTAAAAGAGATGGTGAGGCCTTTTTTTATCAAATGCCCCTTGTGAGAGCAAGCTGGCTGAGCAAAGTTAGTTCCTCAGTGGCATCCTTTGTTAGAAGCATTGTGCGTCGGAAAACAATCTGGCTTTCATTTGGGGCGTGTGTGACTATACTGATAGATGTTTTAAGAACATTTAGGCTTAATGTCAGTGAAGGGCTCTAAGCAAGACCATCCATGAATTAGCATATCCTCATTTCTAATCACCCATTGGTCACTTCCGTTCCTCCACCCACCCATCCAGATTGAACTGCCCGAGAACGGTAGGTGCTGTTTATTAATGTTCATGGAATTCTTCTAGTGAGCATGAATCATTAGTAGTGAATAGTGCTGTTTCATTCATAAGTGATTATGTTCTTAATTCCATGCATGTTTCTTCTTGCCCACTATTTATTAGGTCCTGTGGTTGGCTTAGTATGGGCCACACTGGGACACTATCCCTATTCTGGGTATTCACAGTCTAGGGAAAAAAAATAAAACAACATCATAAATATAATGCAGAATAAGCTAAGTAATTCAAATTAGGTAAATGCAAAATTCTTAGAAAGTTGAAAGGAAAAAGAAGTGCCAGGATGGATGTTCTTAACCGAACTCATTACGATGAGTATTGCATCATGCTCAAAGATCTAGATGTAATGTACTAATTCTAGGCATTTGGGAATAATCAAGGAATAAAATAGATGTGGATTTTTGCTCTCATGGGTTTTAAATTCCTGTGGGAGGTGAGGATTGGGTATAGGCAATGACCAACAATCATAATAAACTTTTTCTGATCTTGGTAAGTCTTCTGGAGAAGAAAAAAGACAAACTTTCTCCAGAAGTTACTGAGCTGGAATTATTAGGCTGATCATTACTGCCAGGCAGTAATGATTCTGCTCTTGCCACATGCTAGTATATTATGGCTAGAAATAAAAAGAAATAGTGAAATAAATTGATAGGTGATTAAGTTATTTTATTTGGAAATGCAGCTACATGGATGGATGCTCTGTGCCATACCATTTGTGAATTAAAAACAGGAAGACTGCTCATTGGGAGAGATCTTTACATCTATATGCATACATGAATATATGTGTGATCTATGATGTTTCTGCATCTAGATCCAGAAAAAAATAAGAAAATAAGTATGTTAACAAGATACATAGAGGAATATCTATAAGGACATATAGATTCTGGCTTTCTCCAATCATAAAAACCAGTTTGACAATTCTTGATGAAATTGACCAGTGGGTTTAGTCTAACACCTGGCCAATTCAGTCAAAAATGTAAAAAAAAAAAAAATTCTGTGACTGAATTGACAGCTGTTGGACTGACCGACTGGTCAATTCCATCAAAGCAGTAGAACCATTTGTGCTTGTAGATACATTTCAGACCCAATATAGAAGAAGAGAATTTGGGGAATTAGCACAGGGGTGATCTCCTTCAGTACCTTCTGACTCAGAGAATGGATAGTAAGTCACCAGTTTCTAATATCATTTCATATCAATGGCAAATTTAAGTCATAGCCCTATCTGAAAACTAGTCCATAATAACCTTGACTGGAAATAAATCAATGCCACCTGTCCTTGACCCCCTTACATAATGGACTATCAATGTCTTACACTCTCCTCATAAAGCCTGAATATTCAGGGGTCCAGTCTCAATGCTTCTGTTTTATCACAGATGAATTCCCAGGAGGGTACTATTGAGAAGTATGGGAGAAAGAAATGTGCATTTTAATAAAATGATAATAATCATAGCATATCATGCTCGGAGTCTAAGCAGAAAAATGTTCATTTTCAATATTCGCAATTCAGTACTTTCTTCCTTCACCATGGTAATTTCTTAATGATAGGGAAAAAAAAAAAGCCTCTTGGAATAAAACTTTGGGACTTAAAGGGAGCTAAATATGCTTACGTTTTTCCCTTATTGCATGTTTACGGTGAAGACACACAAGCGTGGAGGAATATCTTTCCATTTTCTGGTTCATTGTCCCCTGCTTGGTGTTTAGCCTGTGAGGACGAGTATAAATCTTGAGAAACCATCGTGATGGCCCAGGGAATCCTCCTCGGACCCCCGTGGCCAGGAGACACGTGCATCTGCATAAAGGCTGCTCCATTAGAGACCAAAGGAGCCGACCAGGCTCTCCCACGGTTTTGAGTTAACACTTGCCTTTGTGTCGCCCACTCTTTTCTGAACTTGAAATCCAATTGGCCAACAATTAAAGCCAATTAGCACGTGAGGAAAATAAACCAAAGCCGCTCCCCTTGTGTTTTCCACGGCCGCTGGAAAGCTGGTTAGCTCAAGGCATTAGCATAGCTGTGTATCAGGCCGGCCATATAACAGAGACTCGTTGGCTTAAAGTATTAGAAGAACTGGGCTAGCGGCTGCCGCAGCAGAACCGTGTTATTCTGAGCTAACAGCTGCCAAACATTCTTGACGGGAGGTGGGGCAGATGTCCAAGGACAATCAAAGAGAGAAGAAAGTTTAAGCCAACGTTTGCCTATCTCATATTCTCCGCTTGATCCTCAGCCTCAAAGACGACGCACAGCTGCTGCACCTCAGGGTCTGGAGGGCTGCCCCCAGCCCCCAGCCTCCCGCCACTCCCCACCACCGGTAATTTTCTGTGATCGGGGACCAGCTTTCCAGCCCAAGTGCCCCCTCACGGATCATCTCGTTTTAGAGAATGGGTCTTCCCAAAGACTTTTCAATTTTCTCTACACTCAAAATATTTGGGTCAAAATTCCACAGTGTGTGGTAATCATAGGATCGGGAGCTGGAGGGGAAAAAAAAAAAAAAAAACCTCTCCAGGTCAACCCTAAACAAGGCAGCTTATAAGAAGACAGGATGTGTTTAGCCAGAGCAGCATGTTCTTCGAGGTAAGAAATCATCCGTTCAAATATAAAGTGAAGGGAAGAGGAACAATCCATGCGAAATCTAAATGTTGCGGATTTGCCCTCAAAGCTGTAGACAGTTTCTCTCACTGTTTCAATAATATAAGGAATGTGAGGGTGAGAAATTAGAGTACCAAGGTCCTTTATGGATAAACAGACATCGTATGCATCTGGATGGAAGCCTTTACTAAAACATGGGCCTGTTGTCTCTCCTGGGGGAGAGGGGGTGGGGGCTTCATTTTTCATTAGTGCATTTCATGTCCCACAGTGTGGCAATATGCTTATTTGCTGAAATCCAGTATTGTTCTACTTTATCCAGCATGTTTAAAATAGACAACTCTTTTATGTTATTAAACAGCATTTGAGGTGAATTAAACAGTAGAACGAAGAGCATGACAAACTCACCTGAAGAGCCTGGGTTATTGTCAAAACTGTGACACACCTCATGCTGTTCCATAGATGAGGACCAACTCAAATTTTATGTTTTAAAAAAAAAAGTTCCTTGGAGGATCTTGTTGGGAGAGCTAAGTGTTATATGGGATTTTGCATGTACCATCACCTCTAAGTGACATGCACTCATACTGAATTAGAAGTATATGATCAAAACATCAACCCTAGTTTCTTCCTTTGCGATGCATTTCTAGGCAGATAAGATGTTTTATATATTCCTTCATATCCCAGAACCAGGGCATAACACATGCTTAGCATGTTTACTGAACAAATAAATAAAATGACATAAATGAAAAATGAATGAATGACTGAGTAGCCTGAATCACACAGCAAACCCATTGAAAACACATGCCAGTAATACTCCTGTAATTGAGTTACACATAGAAACAAAATGTTCTATTTTGTGTAGATTACCTGAAAAGCATGCAATATGAAATTGTTTCTCTTAAAAGCACGAATTTGGAGTTCTTTTGTTTCAACAAAAATATCTATTTAAACATAACTGTTGGAATTAGAGAGGGTTTAAAAAATTACATCTATTTCTATCCCGACAACTAATTACAGGGAGAGTTTTCACACATACTACCACCGCAGGTGCAAATATTTAATTGTGTGTGCAAGCCAGGTGGTGGGGTGGCTCCTTTACTACGTGTTCAATTGTGTCTGTTCTAGTTGCCCCTTCAATTAGCCGTGGGTGCAAAAGCAGAGACCGAGCTGAGGCCCTATTAAAAGGAGGCCTATATATTCCACAGCCTTTTATCTGTGTTGTGCCTTTTGCATTTTATTTTAGTTGCTCCTGGCTAGGGCCCGGGGGAGTCACTTCAGCGAGCTAGTTAGCCAACAGCAGCTGGACTTCGCCTGATAAGAATTGCACACAGTTGCCTAGAAAATGGTCAGCTCCCCTCCATGAGTTTGGGCATTAAACTGGTTTCTCTATTAAGAGCAACATGACTGACTTCTTCTGAAGGTTCTTGAAAATCATGTGAAGTTTTTCCTTGTGAGATCAGGGAAAACGCTTGAAATAGATAGCCTTCCTGATTGAGCAGTCTTCATTATTTTCTCAGTTGCCATCACCTTTTGAGACTTTAAGTAACTGAAAGTCTATTTGAGTGGCTATTTGAAGCAAAGGGATGGTATTTGAGCTCTTGATTCTTTTTTTTTTTTTTAATATAAAGAATTCAAAAGCCTCGTTGGGGAGATAGAACAGTTCTGTATAATCATGTCTGAAAATCTACAGGGTCAACATGTGATCAAAGCTGAGATTATGAAATAATCAACTTGATGTTGAATTCTGTTGATTTCAGCTATAAGTGGGAGAACTTAGGGGAGGGAACAGCCAGACATTCTGGACGAATATCTTATTTTTACCTTTCAAGAGCTGATGACCATGCTCACATCCTCAGTTGATGTATTATTGGATTTTTAGCTAGAGCAATAAATCACAGCCTTCTAAATCTTAATGTTTATATGTTTAGGGAACTTAAATATGTTTCAATAATCTGGCATCATTCCATTTAAACACTTTTCTTCTGTTACCCCCAGGCTGCTCATTCTTTGGGAAATGTAGATTTTAAAATATTGAGCTTAAATTTTTCTTCATCATTTTTCTATTTTTGTCTAGTCTTTTTTTTTTTTCTTTCTATTTTTGCCTTGTTTATTTACAGTTGTTGACTTCTCCTGATGTTTATAGGGTACCATGTATTGAAAGTGATTTGAAGTTTTGTCTTCAAGTCCAAAGTCCCTAGTCATAGTAACACACATGTGCACACACATACCACACCACACACCACCAAGGCTTTCCTGGAATTTTCAGTAATCCATCGTGACATCTTGTATACACGAACGTCTTTTGGAGACAAGATGCTTGCCCTGGGCACATAGACTATGGGAATACTAACATTTGGTTGCCAAAGGAATATGACATCATTAATAATGATGGGCTCCCTGTGATACGCTGGGATGATCAAAGAAGTGATTCCAGCATCTAGGAAATTAACAATGACTCCTCCATTTGAAACCTGGGTAGTTATTTCCCCTGCCTAACTTGGATATCCTGGAAAGGGCTGTATATATCCCTTGTCTTAGCTCTTTGCTTCGGCGAAGGCAATGGCACCTGCCTCCAGTACTCTTGCCTGGAAAATCCCATGGACGGAGAAGCCTGGAAGCCTGCAGTCCCTGGGGTCACTGAGGGTCGGACACGACTGAGCGACTTCACTTTCACTTTTCACTTTCCTGCATTGGAGAAGGAAATGGCAACCCACTCCAGTGTTCTTGCCTGGAGAATCCCAGGGACAGGGGAGCCTGGTGGGCTGCCATCTATGGGGTTGCACAGAGTCGGACACGACTGAAGCAACTTAGCAGCAGCAGCAGCCCTTTGCTTTTCTCTGGCTAAAGATCTCAATGCGAGACTCAAATTCAAAAGAAAAATTAATTTGCTCACAGGAGACTTTCAAACTGGTGGTAAAAGGTAGGGTAGAGGTCATTCATTCTCTTTGGGATGAATTCCAGTCTTCTTGAGCCTCTTTCTCCTCTCTGGGGTGGGAGAGGGTGGGTGTAAGTCCTGCTGTAACAGAGGCGCAGACACCAGGCCCTGAGGGAAGGCACCACCCAGAACCTCCCACTCACTGTGCAGATACCAAACAACAGCAACCATTCCCACCCATTCTCCTAACTCTTGTCCTTCAGAGTTTGAGAACCACTTCCTTCTGGTGCTCAGGGGCCACAGGAGTGAAACCCTGTCTGAAAAGCTCTGGGAGTTTGTAACAGGGATTACAAGAAGGGGAAAATTTAATTGGCATCCAACACTGTTTTTCTGTGATAATTGTATAACATGGCCAGAACTTCTTAATGATAAAGACAGAAAATAGAAAACCTCTGTCACTGGGAATGTAAAGCATCAGTTCAGTCGCTCAGTCGTGTCCAACTCTTTGCGACCCCCTGAATCGCAGCACGCCAGGCCTCCCTGTCCATCACCATCTCCCGGAGTTCACTCAGACTCACACCCATTGAGTTCGTGATGCCATCCAGCCATCTCATCCTCGGTCGTCCCCTTCTCCTCCTGCCCCCAGTCCCTCTCAGCATCAGAGGCTTTTCCAATGATGCTCTTCTCATGAGGTGGCCAAAGTACTGGAGTTTCAGCTTTAGCATCATTCCTTCCAAAGAAATCTTAGGACTGATCTCCTTCAGAATGGACTGGTTGGATCTCCTTGCAGTCCAAGGGACTCTCAAGAGTCTTCTCCAACACCACAGTTCAAAAGCATCAATTCTTCAGCAGTCAGCCTTCTTCACAGTCCAACTCTCACATCCATACATGACCACAGGAAAAACCATAGCCTTGACTAGACGGACTTTAGTTGGCAAAATAATGTCTCTGCTTTTGAATATACTATCCAGGTTGGTCATAACTTTTCTTCCAAGGAGTAAGCATCTTCTACTTTCATGGCTGCAGTCACCATCTGCAGTGATTTTGGAGCCCCAAAAAGATAAAGTCTGACACTGTTTCCACTGTTTCCCCATCTATTTCCCATGAAGTGATGGGACCAGATGTCATGATCTTCATTTCCTGAATGTTGAGCTTTAAGCCAACTTTTTCGCTCTCCTCTTTTGCTTTCATCAAGAGGCTTTTTAGCTCCTCTTCATAATTAATAATAATATTATTGCTACTATTAACCATTTATTATGAATTACCATGGGCCAGACACTAGGCTACTTGTTTGCATATATCTTTTAAATTATGTCTGAATATATGTGTGACTCACACATACATTTGGATATTCACACATAACTGGATTTTTTTTGGATATTGGAAGTCATTTGGGCCCAAACCTCCGTCTTACTTATGGTGGGAAATCTAATGTCCCCCGCTACTTCCCAAATCTCAGCGATGCATCTGATCACTTCTGCTCTGGCCTGCTTCTGATTTTCTTGAACTCTCGCTCTCACTGGCATCTCCTCTCCCATGCTTTTCCCCTCTGCTCCACTGTGACTCAAGCACAAACCCCCTCTTTGCACTACTTTTCCAGAACCTGCTTGCACGAAACACTGGTGTGCACAGCACACTGTGCACTTTGTTGGAAGCAAAGGACAGCTTCACAGCAGAGCAAACAACTTGAAACTTAATGCTGGGCATTCCTGACCTCTGAGGGATCTCTGGCCACCCCGGCTGACTAATTCCTCCCCTCACACCTTAGCTTTGAGACAGAGCAGCTCTCCCCTCAGAGTGACATGGGGCGCCAGCGTGAGCAGAGCAGTCCCTCTGACAGAGTGGGAAGGGTGCGAGGTGGGTTCTGAAGGGCTCACCTAGAAGCTGGAGGTGGTGGAAAGGGAAGAATTGGCAGAGACAAGCAGAGCTGTCCTCAGATAGACCATACAAAATAAAGGGAGAAGGAAAAACCAGGATTTCTTCACATTGTATTTAGGGGGAACAGTATTATATTGTATACTTAAATATTTGTTAAAAAGGCAGTCTCGTGCTATGTGTTCTTACCACAATCAAATCAAAACAATGCAAAACAAAATGACCTGATTTTCTCTAGACTGTTCAACGGAAAGAAACAAGAGGACTATTGTACTGACTTAAAAACAAAACCACAAACCTAACAACCTATCAGTTGGAGCACTGGCTCATCCAAAACATTCAGTGCTAGGCATATGACTATTTTTTCATTTGTGTAGTGTGGGTTTTTTTAAAAAATCAAAATAGGCATAGACAAATGAGTATCTGAATCATAACCTTTTTTTCCATATAATCGGTTAAGTTGCATGATATATCAGGAAATGATTCCAATTTCTGCTTCTTGATATATGACATTTTCCCTTTTCCTGTACTGGTTCTTTGCAATGTACCATGTGTTTGGCATAGGAATAACTCTTCGTGATCTAGGTAGACAGAAATGCCTTTGTATGACAGATCTGCAAACGGGGTGACACCTTTTGTAAGACTGGACTCATTCACTCATCAGAAGTCTTCATGTCCACATATTTTTGCAAATTGCTTTCTTAGATATTTCTCTGTTTTGTAGACATGAGAATCAACTTTATTAAGAAGAATAAAGCAGGTCTGCTTCCTATGTGACTGTTCCTAAGTTCCTGGCCTGAGGTTGCTACAGCCCAGGATATAACCAGGATGTAATCAGCAATCGTAGTAAATCAGTGGGTTCCCACAAGGAAGTGAAGAGAAGCAAAAAAACAAAAAAAGGAAATTGGAAAGAATCAAATTTCAAACATGAGTTTCCAGAGGATTATTAATACAAAGTCATAAGAAAAAAATGATGGTTAAGATGATAAAAAAATATTTGTTCAACATCCCTTAAAATTAAATGCAATAAATCCTTAAAATGACTGCATACACATGTGCACACACACACACACACACACACACACACACAGTTACTTTAAAATGCTTTACCTCAATCTTCAGGATGGAATTCATCCTTTTGGAGTGAGGAATGCCTTGGAGTGGTTTTGATTATTATTATCCTGCAGTTTGACTCCATCCCTAATAGTCAATGGTTGGATGGCATCACTGACTCAATGGACTGAGCAAGCTCTGGGATGATGGTGAAGGACAGGGAAGCCTGGCATGCTACAGTCTATGGGGTCGCAAAGAGTCAGACATGACTGGGTGACTGAACAACAACTCATCATCAATACTAGGAATAAAAAGGAATTGAGGAAGGCTGAGATGCTGCCTTTCTGAGCATCCTTCCTTCTCTGTTCCTGAGATGCTGCCTTTCTGAGCATCCTTCCTTCTCTGTTCCTTGCAGGTCAAGATCAGAACAGAGTCCTTCCCGTTGGAGAGCTGGAGGCAGGTAACACACCTTCCCTAGGATTGCGGTTGGCCCCTTGTTTGGAGACATGTGGGTTTTTAGCAGCTGATGGGCTGCAAGAGCATTGTGAGATGTCAGACTTTCATTCATGATAAGTCTAAGTAGCTCTTTCCAGGCTCTTGAGAGCCTAACAGTTGAACTACCAAAAATAAGGCTAGGGAGTGGTTTGAACTGGTTGGGACGGTGACTTCCAGGTCACAGCATTTTTTGTTTCTACAGGAGGTGGCAGAGAGATCACTCAGGGTGTGCATGTGTGTGTGATTTAAAATAGAATAGAATGGCTAATCAGTTCCCAAGGTGAATGTGTAAAAATACAGCCAAACACACTGGCTCTCACAGCAACCATTCTCCACCTCAGTGACGAGGAGGGTCCAAAGTCATTTGTCATTAATACAAAAAAGTGCTATGGTCTGAGGATCTCATACTGATATTACAAATGAGATTGTCTTTTCCTGTAATAACACCATTCACACCTACTTGCTTTCTGATATGCTTTTTAAAAATGTGCTTTAGCTCATTCCAATATGCAAGTCTATCCCATATGAAGTTCATGTACCACATGTAGAAACTGACTTTAATAACTATAGATGGATACTTAGGCAATAATGTCCCCTTCACTACCAGACCTTTCCTCGAACTTTCAGATGATTGAGACTTTCCTTGCTGTGACTGTATGAATCTTGTGATATTTCATGCTGCTTTTATATTTGCATGGCTGCTACTGCTGCTACTGCTAAGTCACTTCAGTCGTGTCCGATTCTGTGTGACCCCATAGATGGCAGCCCACCAGGCTCCCCTGTCCCTGGGATTCTCCAGGCAAGAACACAGGAGTGGGTTGCCATTTCCTTCTCCAATGCATGAAAGTGAAAAGTTAAAGTGAAGTCGCTCAGTCGTGTCCGATTCTTCCCGACCCTATGGACTGCAGCCCACCAGGCTCCTCCATCCATGGGATTCTCCAGGCAAGAGTACTGGAGTGGGGTGCCATTGCCTTCTCCGTTTGCATGGCTAATCATCGACAAAACACACTTTTGTGCTTGGAAGAGAGCGATAGTAAATGGATTTGAAGGTCTTTGGGAGGGAGGGCTGCTTTATTTTCTCAGGATTTAGAGCATCTGACAGCGAATTTACCACATCATAAGTAGTCAAAATATATTTATAGAAATAATGTTTTACTTCTTCAAACTCTGGAAGATCTACTTCAGTTTTGTATAGCAGATATTCTCATAAAATATGAGCAAACTAAGGTTTTGTTTTCCTTAAGGAGCCAAAATTTGAGGAGAGGTAACTATTTAGCCAAAGGCAGTGGTAGTCTGAAGCTGGGGTTCCTTTGCAGTCCAAAGCAAAGGAATTCAAATATATATGTTTTGTAAATCCATGCTTTTATGTAAAGTATCTCCTATAGTATTTGCCTTGCTCAAAAGCAGTTTGCAGAATAATTCTTAGTTAAAAGAGGCAACTTCATCTTTTTCTATTTTATTGAACTCACTCTATTTAAATCAGTGAGTAGGCTGATCAGGGAACCCCAATGGGTCAGTGGTAAAGAATCTGCTTGCAATGCTGATGTAGGAGACAAGGATTCGATCCCTGGATCAGGAAGATCCCCTGGAGAAGGAAACAGAAACCTCACTCCAGTACTCTTGCCTGGAGAATCCCATGGACAGAGGAGCCTCGTGGGCTACAGTCCACAGGTCACGAAGAGTCAGACACGATGACTGAATGACTGAACACACACAGGCTGAAGATCAGAACTTGAGTGAACAGTTGCACACCTAGAGCTTCAAGTGGGAGCCTCACTTTCCTCAGTTGTCAAGGCTGTTCTGATGATTTCTTTTAAACCGAGATAATAGTATGTAACATAATAGGAAGTGCACGTTGAACCCTAAAGAGCTAGACAAATACAAACGACAGCTGAGGTTCTCAGGTCAGACACGCGATGCGCACAGATGTATCGACAACCTTGTGCCCAAGTTCAGAATTACAGGCAGGTCTCAGGATCGTATGTCACTTTGGACCTCTTCTGCAGCCTGGAGTGACAGACTGTCAGACTGTAGACAAGGGAAGGTCTTGTCTGTCTTGTCTGTCAAGAACTCAGATTAATGGAACATTCCTGCCCCATATATGTGGTCTTGATGGGCTTCTGTAGTTGGTCTCATCTGAAAATTCAAGCTTTGTTAGAGATCCAAACTGAAATGCTAACTTTTAAGGTGCCACCTGCCCTGCCCAGAGAGGCCCCAGCAGTATCCTCTGACCCTGCCACAATCCTTGTGTGCTAGCCGACATGGAGAAAGTTCTGGGTTTGGGCTCCAACCTTATCATCTCTGCCGTCTTGATTTTGGCTTCTCCATCTATAAAATAGGGCTCTGGGTTTGGGTTCCAACCTTATCATCTCTTCTGTCTTGATTTTGGCTTCTCCATCTATAAAATAGGGCTCCCATCTATAAAACGAAGTTAGGTGAATTCTACGGATTCACTGACTCACAGTAGCATCAGTCCAGATGAAATACGCAGACTCAGGATGATCACATGTATCCCAAAAGTGAAGTGAAAGTTGCTTAATCGTGTGTCTGACTCTGCAGTTTGTGGGCTGTAGCCCACCAGGCTTCTCTGTCCATGGGATTCTCCAAGCAAGAATACTAGAGTGGGTTGCCATTTTTTTCTTCAGGAGATCTTCCCTACCTAGGGGTTGAACCCGGATCTCCTGCATTGAAGGCAGATTCTTTACCATCTTGAGCCCCACCAGAGAAGCCATGTATCCCACATTTACATCAAAAACATTTTTTTCTCTTCAGAATCACACACATCATCTTCTATTTGACACTGTGAAAATCTAGAGTAAATGATCCACACACTTTTACTTGAATTTAAACAAAGATGGTGTCTTCTAACTAGATTTACAAAGTCAAGTCAAGGACTGGTATAAACAATTTCAGTGGAAAACATTTGCCATTTCATTGCCTTGGCTGAGATGGAGTTAGTGAATCTGCTGTTCTAACATGAGGTAACAGTACACAAATGCAAGTTGATGTTTCCCAGAAAGAGGAATTAGGGAAAGAGAAAGTGAATGGCTTCTTTCTGCTGGGACGCTTTCCAACCCCAGTGAGGTTCTGTCTCTACCTCTCTCCTTATCCAGAAATGTCATGGGGAGGAGAGAAGCAGACAGATGTTTGACCTCCAGAGCAAGACCTTATCTTGGAGAGAGAGTGTGTGTGTGTGTGCTGGGAGGGAAGGTGGATCCTAAAAAGCTCTCCGTGTTCTCCTTTCAACATAGCTGCCTCCCCAAATGAATCCTCATAGTAAAAAATAAAAGCAAGAGAAAGAGGAAAAAAGAGAGAGAGAAAGAGCACATTGAAGCCTATTTTAAATGTGTAACAGACCAGGAAGAAATAATTTAATCATTTCTTTATCCAAAATTTGGACTAGAAACCTGGTTTGAAAAACCAAAATTACTGTGGCTGGAACCTCCCCTCCCAGCAAGTCATTGGCAGCATTAACCCTGGTATTTATTGCTCATTTTAACTACAGTGCCTCACAAGCACTTTCTCAGTCTACATGGCAAAAAATATAATTCATATGCCTAATATTTTGCCCCAGCTCGCCTTGCCTATTTTTCAGTGTCTGAGACTGTTTGTGTGTTTGCTATATATCAGCTGACACCTCTGTAAAATCTTTATATCGAATGCCTTTGGCAACTATGTGCCAAATAATAGCATTACCATTTGTAATTTTTGTAGCTTAGTTTTCCTGTAAGCTTTGCTCTGTGCATTACAAGTAGGAAGGATTTAAAAAGCCTTATTGATGCTTCTTCCTAAATGACCTTCCTCAATGGGATGAGTTGCAATAACTGTTCCACCCTGAGCTTCTTTTTCTTCTCTTCCATTAAAGATGCTCATCAATTAAAGAAATGAGGGTTTTTAATTTTTATTTATTTTTAATTTTTTAAGATGCCATGGCCTTTCTTCTCCTTTATCCTCATCATAATTTACACTGAGTTTTCAGGCTTTTAGACGTATGCATTGCTCTTTATAGTAGTCAAAGTTATTATTTCTTTTTATGTAAGCACCTTCCTGTTTTCCTCAAAAAAGAATTTAATGTTGGGAATGAAGATAATTAAATGATGAAATAGATGAAATTACATAGAGTTCCAAAGTCACGTGGGAGGGAGATGGATCCTCACTTTATTCCTAAGATGAAGACAAAGATGTTTCAGTGAATCCTCTAGAACACTAGCTCTGTAGGAGCTGTCTCTTATACACATCTAGATGTGTATAAGAGACAGGTCTATGGGGTCACACAGAGTCGGACATGACTGAAGTGACTTAGCAGCAGCAGCAGCAGCAGCAGCAGCAGCAGCAGCAGACCCTTCTTCAGCTAATGTGGATGTACCAAATATATTTTATGTTCAGAAATGTATACTCTTTGTCGTTGATAAAATGCATTGTGATGATGCGGACTTAGGTTTACCCTGGGGTTTGCATAGGATCTAGGCTGTGCATTTGCTTCCTAGGACTATGAATCCTCTAGAACACTAGCTCTGTAGGAGTGGGGACTTGGATCATCACCAAATCTCCACCATGGAGTTAAATGTCTAGACACTGACTTTTGCTCATATAAAATTATTTATTGAATCAACATTAAATTCAGTTTGTGTTTTCACAGAAGCTAATGTGTCAAGGAAATTGTAGTGGGACATATAAATCATTATAGAGAATTGTACATTTAAAGGAATTGAGAACTCTGCTGGTAGTTACAGCTCTGTGTATTATACACCAGAAATGGATGGAGAGATAGGAGGACTTGCCAAAGGAAAGTTCTAAAACTAATAGCTTCTGTCTCCCAAGACAGAGGTGTTATATCAGTGTAGAAGCACCTTAACAACTTTCACTGTATGAATAATAAGCCATCTGATATGCTCCTCTGAGGGGCCACAGCATGGGTTTGGGTGTTCACAGAGAAAACCCTTTGGTTTTGATTCATATCTTTGCTTTGAATTTCCTTGCCTCTCATGGGCATGTATCATGCCCCACACCTGCTGCTGAGGTCTGAAGAATGAGTGAGAGGGGGAATGTGGCCAGCAAAAGGAGAGGCAAAATAACGAAGACTACACTGGCTTCAATCAAGAGGACCTAAGAAAGTAGGATGGAGTTACATTATTTGAGACATTGTAGTCACTACTTTAGAAAACAGCCAATGGCCCATGAGAAGAATTCCTCAATGTGGCCAGTGGCCTTGTGGCAGATGACAAAATGCCTATATAGACCTCTGATTGCAGATGGCAATTGCATGCTCACCCATATGAGTGAGGCCTGGAGGAGGGGGCTGCATATTAGATTATGCATCATAATGTAATCACTTCAGCGTTCAAACTCCAGATTAGGAATTTGACATTTTAAAAATTCCACTGAAATTGGACTACAAAATATAATAGGTTTAGGCACCTGCTCTAATAAGATTGCATAAAAATATCCAACAGCCTACCATAAACATATTTTACAATATCAGAGTCAAATTTTATTACATCATTATGAGAATGTTCCATTGGGCCACATGATTGGCTGTTGAAACAGTGCTGGATGTTGATCCTGTAGCACAAACATGCCATCACACTTCCCTAATAAAAGTTTTATTGTATCCCCACGCACATTAAAAACAACACTAACTGCATTAATACATTGTAATTTACTTTTTTGTTATAGAACAAATAACCAACCTTGTGCTAATGAGATCATATTTTCCATTATCCCAAAGCAACCTGTTAGTATATCCAGTCCTCCAAGATTTTGCTTTAAAAAGAATGAAACTCCTTATTATAGTGTGTACTCATCTAGAATGTTTTTATTTCCTATCCCGCTCACAGACATCACATCATGTTCTAAACATCTGCGTTTGTTTGAAAGACAGAATTATAAAATATATTATTTGATTTTCATGGTATTATACTTTTCTTCAAAAGGCAATACACAAGATTCTTTTGTTAAAATTGTCTTTTTCTTTGATAGCTTTTTCATGTTCCGATAAACATAGGTGTATTTGCAGCTAAAATTCAGATTCAACCACTCATTGTCATCGCTTTTCCCTTTGGCTGTCATCTGAGCAGTTGTAAGTTTTTTAGTACAGAGTTTCAATTTGCCTTGTGTGCAGTCCCAGAAAGAAACCAATTTCTTATAAGACCTGGATGATTGTTTTTATAACATCGTCTGCTGTTGTTTCAATGAAGCTATTAAATGATTAAGCTTTTTGCTTTGATAAATTAAATCACTAAGGGATGTCGTGACTTTCTTGGTTTTTATTCAGTTCGGCATAAAGTGACTTATCACCCAGCCTCTCACCAGTGCACACATTCTCCTACTATCAATGTTCCTGGGCGTTTGTTTGGAATAGTGGTGATGGGGAGGTAGGTGGAAGGAGTAAAACGTAGATTACATTTGAGGGGAAGAGATTTCAGAAATCTGAGAAGAAAAATGTCTCCAGAAACTCTCCTTATCCAGAGATAGGATGGGTCTCTATTGTAAACTTCAAACTGTGGTTATCTGAGGCCACTTTTGTCTGTCTGGGTGTCTCTGCTGCCCTCTGACTGTGCGGGCTGCGCTCTGTGCCTGCTGGGCAGCTGAGCTTCTAGGGGATAAGATAGGCGAGAGCGTTTCTGGATGAATGATCGCAGGAATTCTCTCCATAAAGTCCCGTCGTGCTTAAACAAGTGACTAGAATATCGCCTCTGCTGTCACTGCAGCTTTTCCAACACTAGATAACTTAAGGCTGTGTCTACACTGCACAGGTACACACACGCATGCATGCTAATTTGTCAGAGAATTAGGTTTAGAGGCTCATAATGATGTTGAATCAATGGTTCCTTAAGTTTTACTTCTGAATAAGATGTAAATATTGCCGAGCCCATCAGGTGTCTTTATTGTAAAACTGTTCTGAATTAAAAATGTGATCCTCTTTATGATACACTCTTGACAAGTACAGAAATCACGACCTTTCATGTATGAACTAAGCTGTGACTAGCAATTTTAGGAAACTTAAATGTAACTCACTTAACCTCAGAATAATCATGTGTGTCCCAAAAGACTGAATTCTTAAAATTAATTATAGTCCATTTAGGTAGTTCTCTGTTCTAACATTTCCGCCCCCTCCCCTCTCTCAGTTCAGTTCAGTCGCTTAGTCGTGTCTGATTCTTTGCGACCCCATGAATCACAGCATGCCAGGCCTCCCTGTCCATCACCATCTCCAAAAGTCTTCATTTTTTCTTGTTTCTACTCCTACTTCTATAGATTTGTTTTCCAAACAGATCCAAAGAAGTATTTTAAAAGATAATTCAGTGTGCATACATCTTTAAATAGCTTCCCATTATTCTGAGAAAATAAGCAAAACTCCTTATGAGGTCTACAAACCACATGACCAAGCCCCACCCAACCTTCCCAGTACCAACACTAACCTCTCCAGCCCTTGCTCACACCTTAGTAGCCTTCTCAAAGTTCCTACAGCATGCCTCATTGCTTCACACTTGTTATTTTTGCTACCTCAAGTATTCTTCCCTTTATTCTTCACATTGTTAGGTCATTCTCATTCTTTCAAGTTTCAGCTTCAATATTATCATAAACAAGCTTTCTTAAGCCTCTCTTTCTTAAAGTAGACCCCTATATCTCTATCCATCCCAGTACAGTCTAAATCTGTTTGCTGTTTCCTAAATGGTATTAACATGATCTATAATTATTTTATTTACCACCTTTCTTCCCCATTATAATGTAAACCCCACCAGGGCAGAAAAAAGGTCTTATTTATTATATCGCCAGCACTTAGACAGTAAGGTGCTTAATAGAATGAATGAACAAACAAATGAGAAAAAAACAAACAAATGAATAGATACTTATGCTGAACGAAATCAATAGGGCCTATTCTTGGAAAGCCTTAGATCTAAGTAAATAAATAAACATCTAGCATTAACTCTTTATATCTTGTTCAAGCAAGAAATTTTAAATAGGATAACAAATCAGGGTCACTGCCACTTGTACTTTCAAATATACTAATGAGGCTAAGTAAACATTTTTAGTTGCAAATGAGTTAAAGAGAAAAACTAACCCACAGATCAATTTTTACCTTGATTCAGATATAGGTTTGGATGCCTTTCTGCCTTTAATTTTAAATTCATGGGAGGTTCCTTCAGGTTCTTTCTCTGCTTTGAAAGCCACATTTGGTGGCACAGGAGGAACACGAATTCGCAACCCAAACAAATGCTTCTTCTTCTTTATTTCTTTCCCAGACATAAACCTAAATTTAAAAAAATAACTAAAAATTTTAAAACTGAACACATATACATGGAAGACCCTCAGTCGTAAAACACATGAAAGTCTACTCAATACTACCCCCTTACTTTTGTTTTTTCCCTTTGCTTTCTTGGATTCTTATCTGCCCCAGAGCCAGTCCACAATAGGATATGACAGGGGAATAGGGGAGAGGAATAGTATTAGAAAGAAGAACACATGTCTGCTTTTCTTTTTAAAATGTAGCATCTAACTTTTTAAAGAAAGAAGAGTACAGAGTGGTGTCTCTTTTAGTCTCAATGTGCTTTTCCACATTTTTAGTTTTATCTGTTACAAACACCCAAAAAAAGTTTAGGGAAAAAAGAATTCTATATCAGAGTGAATCGGTGAGGAGAGAAACCCTGGCCAGAAATAGGTAAGAGCACTGGAAAAAAGTACATCAATCCTAGAGGCCCAGAAAATAAAAGGAATGTCTAGCATGTCAGATCTGAAATTGGAAATAACCTGGAGCAGAGGTGACATTTCTTGTGGGCTTGGGTTTCTGAAATATATGTTCCTTAATTCTTTCCCAAAGTCCTTAGAGTCCTTATTCTAAAATAACCTCTTAGCTCTACTAGAGCATGCTTGGCCTAAGAACCACTACCAAGTGCTTGGATTGCCATTCCACTTCTACATAAGTGTGAGAAACGGGAGCTCCCATTTCTACCATAGTAGGAACAAAGGTATTTCTAGCACACTAAATTGGGATCACAGAATTCATTGTCCTATAAAGTATTTTTACCAGCACAGTAACTGCTCAGGTAACTTTATGGCTTTTTAAAGTTGTCCTAAAGATCTAACCACTTGTAATTATAACATTTATTAATGAGGAAATGTTGCTAAGTTCAAAAAAAGGAACATGTTACAAACAAAAATGTTATAATTCAATAGCTGGTTGAAACCAGCATATACATTTTATTTCTACCGCCTTTTAAAAATATTTTTAAGAGATATAGATATGCTCCTTTAAAAAAAGGGGGGGGGAGATTTATATAAGACTCTATCAAACAACGTCAATTATCAAAAAACTTAGATCACTAATACTACTATTCCTAAAGATGGCACTAATTACACTTAAAATCATAGAAGACCTCAATCATTTAAAAACCTATCTTCTCTTTAATATATCCCCTATCTTCTGCATATTCCTACCAGCTAATATGATTGTTTTACTTTTAGCAGATTAAATTATAAGAACAAGTCATTACTGATTACGCTTTTTCAACTAAACTGACCAAATTCCCCTGAAATACTGATATGCCTTCCATTCCACCATTTCCAGAGAACTGCTCCTCCCCTCTTCAATCTTTGAGAATCACTGGTTTACTCTGACTAAGAGAGGACATTAAAATGGTATATATTAACTCTACACCAATCTCACAATTCTTAATGCCATTATTCCTTGTATTTACCAAACATCTCCCTCATAGGGATACATAAAATAACTTACATGGTCTTGTAATCATTTAATGCCTCCAGAACATGCTCATATCTTTCAGATTTTGGTGTGTCTGCCAGCTGTGAAGTATCAAAAAAACAATTTAGTGCACTGTAATTTCATCGATTAGTAATACACAGGTGATAGACGCAATGTGACACAAAAGAAAAGTTGACTGACTAGTTGTCAGAAGATCAAAGTTCTAATTTCAGGTCCTCACTGACCAGCTTTGTGACTTAAGGCCATTTAGCCTCTCAAATCTTGTTTTCTCACATATAAAAAAGAGAGTATAAATCCTTTACTAGTTTCTTTACTACTATCAATACTTGTATAGATAAAATGATATGCTTGAAAGAACCATAAACTGTAAAATACAATAAAAATGGGATTTTACTATTTATCATTGAATTTACTTTAATTCTATAACCTGGGACAGTAATAATACATTAGAATTACTTTAATATCAACTATAAAGCTTCTAATAGATATTAACAGGAAAGAATATAAAAAGTAATGATAAATATGCCATTTTATTTCCCAATACTTCCAACACAAACAAACAACTTCTATAACTTTGAAAAAATAACAAATTTGGGGATTTTATCTTCACATCAATTACAGACTTTGGTTAAGCCTAAAATCCAAAGTGACTCAGTACATTTTTATCATCATACACCATTTTAAAATATAAACATTCAATTCTGGAAAATACTCTATTTTGTTTCAAAAAAGTTTCTTTCAGAGTTATTTCTGCCTTTTCTTCAAAGTTTAAAGACTAGGGCCCAATAGAAAAAAATTAAATTATAAAATACCATCTTCAATTAAAGCAATAAAAATTAAACCAAATGAACAACAAAAAATCTTTCAAAATATCACCGTTGACTTTCACAATGACTGCCAGTAATTTTATATAGCAGCTGAAACTCCCAAACCTCAGATCTTCAAGTAAAAAAAAAAAAAAAAACTGTCAAATATAACATGGTAGGTAGAAGAGACTTTTACAGTCATCTACTTTTATTTTACCAATTAGTCAACAGCTATAAACCTAAATTGCCCAAATTCACACTGCTGGTTAGCTAGAGAGATAGAATTTGAACCCAAGTGACGATTAAGTACATTCCTTCAACATTCAGAGAGCCCATTGTGAGCCTGTATTGGGTACTTTAAGAGGAAAAGAAAGTAAGAAGGTTTGGTGCTCATTCTCCTTAACCGTACCACACCTTCCTATTGTAATTTCTGAAGGGTCCAATGACAGAAATTTTCTATTAAAGGAGAAATAATGGACTCAGACTTTATAATCCAAAAGAGACATGAGATATCCACCTAATTCAAGTTTCCATTAATACTGTAATCCCTTTAATAGTACTCAAGAGTCATGCAACCTTGGTTTAACTAGTACCACAGAAGAAACCTAATGAAGGAGCCCATTCCATGGGCGAACAAAACATTCCCTCCTGGGTTCTCTTTTATACAAAGCAGTTCTTCAAGTATTTGACAGTAGTAAGAGGGCTAAGTATAAAGATTACATTAAGGTTTTTAGCAGCACAATCACATGATTATTTCACACTGCTACTGCTGCTAAGTCACTTCAGTCGTGTCCGACTGTGTGTGACCCCATAGACGGCAGCCCACCAGGCTCCCCTGTCCCTGGGATTCTCCAGGCAAGAATACTGGAGTGGGTTGCCATTTCCTTCTCCAATGCATGAAAGAGAAAAGTGAAAGTGAAGTCGCTCAGTCTGTCCGACTGTTAGTGATCCCATGGACTGCAGCCCACCAGGCTACTCCGTCCATTGGATTTTCCAGGCAAGAGTACTGGGGTGGAGTGCCATTGCCTTCACACTAAGCTTGGCTAAATAATTCCATCCTCTTCCTGGTCCCCTCAGTTCAGTTCAGTTCAGTCACTCAGTTGTATCCAACTCTTTGCGACCCCATGAACCACAGCATGCCAGGCCTCCCTGTCCATCAACAACTCCTGGAGTCCACCCAAACTCATGTCCATTGAGTTGGCGACGCCATCCAGCCATCTCATCCTCTGTCCCCTTCTCCTCCTGCCCCTAGTCCCTCCCAGCATCAGAGTCTTTTCCAGTGAGTCAACTCTTCGCATGAGGTGGCCAAAGTCCTGGTCCCTTACTCCCACCTTAACTCTAAAATCTCATTAAATCAACTGCCATCAAGCCAAGTATCCCCATCATACATTGTTCTTCCATATTGCTGTTTGTATATTTAAGCCTAAAAGAAAAATTTTATAACTGCTGATTTGATTTTGTTTTCAGCTCAGTGTTTGAGATGATCTTTTTTCCTGATTCTGTCATCCTTCTTGAACTGAAGATAGAGACAAAAAGAGAACCCTGGGGCTCGCTATTAGAATCTCCCTCAAGAACATTTCCAAGCCAATGACTGCTTTTGCTACTAACTCATTAGCTACAAATGCATTTAAATTTTATTCTAGCCAGTTCACATTTCAATATCTTATATAAAACTGAGTTATATAAAACTATGCACATTAGCACTTGACATATCAGTGCTGCTAACCGTATCAAAAAAGAAACCAAGGTATTTAACATGATTTATCCTAATAAACTAGTGGTATTTGTTTCTGATTTCTTTTTAATTCTTCACAAGAAAAACTGCTCTACAATTCTGCTGACATTCAACAACAGAAGTTTAGAATTTTTCAAATCTACTCCTTTTTACTTTTTGAAAATCACAACAAACTCTCTTTTTTTCTTTTGATACCTGTTCTGTATGATTTCCTGTGCTTCCCTGGTGGCTCAGATGGTAAAGAATCTGCCTGCAATGCAGGACACACAGGTTCAATCCCTGGGTCAGGAAGATCCCCTGGAAAAGGGAATGGCTACCTACTCCAATATTCTTGCCTAGAGAATTCAAATTTTATCTGTAAGTTCTTTCGGCACTCCAAGACTATTTTGCATAGGACTGTTTATTTCAACTCGCATAATGCAGTCAAAGGTTCCCTCAGTGTATTCTGAAAACAAAGTGTTGCAAATATTACATTGTTAATCAAATAATCTGTATTAGAAGAGCATCATAGTCTAGTTCTTCCATCTGCCCATGAGGTTTATAATATAGATCTTCAATAGAAGGAACATTTTTGTTCCTCCCTGTACTGATACTAATCTCACACTGTGATTTCACGTTCAGGGTTATGAATTTCTGTACAGCGATACATGCTATTACATATAGTTAAAATTCTTCCCTTCAATAAAATACATGCCTCAGTTACCACACTGAATTCCACACCACCTAAGCTTAAGTATGCCAAACAGCTTAAGTAATTTGTTTACCAACATATGCTCTACGCTAATATACAACTCAAGGCCCCAAGTACTGCTTTTAACCAGTTATAATTTTCCCTTAAAAGTATTATACCACCTCTACTACACTATATTTTTCTCTAGCCAAAACATTGTTTCTGCCATAGTATTTCATTTTATCTATGCTTTTCTCTCTATATCCTTCAAGTAAAGTAGCACTCAACCCACTGCTCTATCAACCTTTTAGGTATTTAAAACTTAAGACCACAGCTAAGAGAAAAGTGGGCTGTCCTTATGAAAGTGAAATTTCAAGTCACATTAGGAAGTAAAGACAAATGATAATAGGCAGATTTCAAAAAAGTATTAATATCTCATTGTAACTTCCCAAAGCAATCTGATATAACCTCATTCTAAACACTTCATTCTATGTAAAAATTTTAAGCAACTTTTATTTGGGGTGTCAAATTATACTACATATTTTTACTGTCTCAAAAAAAAAAATNGATAATAGGCAGATTTCAAAAAAGTATTAATATCTCATTGTAACTTCCCAAAGCAATCTGATATAACCTCATTCTAAACACTTCATTCTATGTAAAAATTTTAAGCAACTTTTATTTGGGGTGTCAAATTATACTACATATTTTTACTGTCTCAAAAAAAAAAATTCAAAACACAGTAGTTTCTCAAATACTAGATTCAGTCTATATGATAATCATTAAGGTATCAACTCTCAAAAATGTTTACCAAGATCACATAAGGAAATTATCACTGTGTTCTAACATGTTCTAAAAGTTTCAGCTTCTCTTGACATAGCAATCCTGAAAATAATCAAGAAAAAAGAAAATATATATGTTAAAGCTTACCTTTCAGTATGAAAGGATATACATTGACCTCTGAACAACTGGGTTTGAACTGCATGGGTCAACTTATGTATGGATTTTTTACCCCCCATTAAATACATACATCTAGGACTTCCTTGGTGGCTTAGAGGGTAAAGCATCTGCCTGCAATGCAGGAGACCTGGGTTCGATCCCTGGAGAAGGCAATGGCAACCCACTCTGGTATTCTTGTCTGGAAAATCCCGTGGACAGAGGAGCCTGGTAGGCTACAGTCCATGGGGCTGCAAAGAGTCGGACACAACTGAGCGACTTCATTTCACTTCACTTCTTCAAATACATACTACAGTACTCACTGCGGAAAGTTGAATCTGCAGGTGCAGAACTGCAGACAGGGCAGGCCAACTCTAAGGTGTATGTGATTTTTGATGGCAGAGAGGGTCAATACCCCAACTCCATGTACTCCAGTCAACTGTACTCTCTAAAATGGACTCTCTAAAATTCTAGCGTAAACATCTTTGTCATATAGTCGACAGCATATACAATAAGAACTGATGTTCAAAATGATAAGCATACCTTCTTTCATTGTATCTCACTTCACTGTACATCACAGATCCTACAATTTTTACAAACTGAAGGTTTGTAGTAACACTGCCTCAATCAAGACTGTCAGCACCATCCTGCAACAGCATTACTTTTAAAAAAATTTTTCTGATGTGGACATTTTTATATCTTTACTGAATTTGTCACAATACTGCTCCTGCTTTATATTTTGGGTTTTTGGCCAGGAGGCATATGGGATCTCAGTTCCCCATCCAGGGATCAAATCCACATCCCCTGTATTAGAGGGTGAAGTCTTAACCACTGGACCACCAGGGAAGTCCCAGTTTTTAAATTAAGGTATGGACGCTGCTTTTCTTAGACATAATGCTACTGCACAAAGACTACAGTATGGTACAACCATGATTTTTATATGCACTAGGAAACCAAAAATTTGTGATTTAATTTATAGCGTATTAGTTTTGTTGCAGTGGCCTGAAACTGAAACCACAGTATCTCTGAGGTGTACCTTTAATATACTTAGATGTAGTAATTCACATGTTTTCAAAGTACAGTTGGCCCTCAGTATCTCTCGGTTCCAACCATGGAATATCAACCAGATATGAAGGGCCAACTCTATTACATCATTTCAAAAAACTATAATTAATGTTACTTTATAAAAAGATTTTTAATACAAATATAAAAAAGAAAATTTTATCACCTAATTTTGAGTTAGTAACAAAACTCAATTTGCAATTCAATTTCAGTTAGCCAAAGATTTACTACTTTAATAATTAGGAATAATACATTGTCTGTATTATCTTTGCTTCTATTACCACAAACATTTAAAAGTAAACTAAATGAAAATCAATGAACAAATATTACTTACAAATTTTATGGTCTCTTTATCATTAAAACTTCACTCTAAAAACTAATTACAATATTAAGATGTAAAGTATTAATACAGAAAATTAAAATCTGAATTTCCATCTATAAATAAACAGAGAATGGGATGACTAGCCTACTAAATCTGAATGTTTTCTTTTTTTTTTTTTAATGTGGATAAAAAGCAATGAGAAATGACTAGAAAGTCACTTCTGATAATAAATCTGATGGCTCTCCAAAATGGGAACACTCCTTAGAAAACTAAAACATTTGTTATAAAGTTGTATTTGATTGTAATCATGTATTTCTTAATTTTTAAATAAAGATATATTTTTCCATTTGGGGCAAAGAATAAGAAATTGAAATTTCTTACATGTAAGACATTATCTCATAGGGTTCAGAAAATAAACATGTACCTATTGCTGAAATAAATGTTTTCTGATGTACAGCAGAAGTTCAGCTGGAACTGAGACAGCTAGAATTCATAAACTGAACTCATTTCTTTAAAAACAGCCTGTAGTTTTTATTATTTTCTATTTTCAGCTTCTTCAATAAATCTAAGTTATATTTTATTGTAATAAAAAATGATAGCATTTGAAATAAACAACTTGAGATTTTATATGCATGCCCACTATCTACATGAAGTAACCAATGCAGACTTTAATCATGTAAAACATAAGTGTACTAACAGAAATATAGATGTATCTGCATATGAGGTGCTAAAAGAATCACTGCTAGGAAGAAAGTATTTCAAATTAATGTATGAGAACATTAAATATTCAGATGACTATAAAGAACAATTTACTTAATAGTGCCTTACATTTTCTTCTCCCATTACTAATCAGTTTATTAAAATTTATCATATTTACAAGTCACTCACTTTCTCTCCAGTCATCTAAAAGAAGCTTTTAAGAGAAAACTTAATGAGAATATTATATTCTAATTTCTAACACTTAAAACTCTTAGCTCAATTGATTTTAATATCATTGATTTTAAAATCTAAGTATATCACAGGTGTTTATTTTATACAACTGACCTACTATTTTTAATAAATGTGTACTGTGCACTCTCTGATGCCTCATAAAACCCCCAAAACAGAAACTTGATACTTTATTTGATGTGAACCTTATAAATTGCCTGTCTAAAAGCTACAAATGCAGAAATTCTTCCTAAATTTCCTATCAGTTTAGTTTTTGCCTCAAAAAACACATGACTAAAATTCACACATCTATTCCACATATTAAAGAACAAAAAATTTAGTATCTGTTTTTTAACATTTAATATCTGTATTTTAATAATTCTAAATAAATCTTTAAAAAGGTAAATATTAAAGTTATCTAGTTACTTTCTTCTTTGTGCTGTTCAGTATTTTCCAAATCTTCAATGAACATGCATTAACTTTTATATTGCTTTTTGTAAAAAAAAAAAAAAAAAACTCTTCACAAACAGCATGAGTGGTTACACTTTGCAAATGAAAAGAAAAATGAGATGTGAGAATGAGAGTGATAATCCTCAATTCAGGTAACTTCATTCTCTTATTATTCTAACATTATTACCAGGTCCCACTATTCCTGAAAGTCAAAGATATAAAAGAGAGTACCAAAAAGAGAGAAATGAAAATGCTGATTACATCTCTAAGTTTATAGTGAACTTAGAAGAAAAGAAGGAGGAACCACAGGATACCACAGTAATAAGGATTTCTCCCTCTCTTCTACCTTCAGCTACAGCAATTCTCATTTCAGAAAATGGAAGAATTAAGTAATTTGTTTCCTCCTGTATTTTTTCTCAAGTTAACAGGCAACAAACAGGAGAATGAGGGCTGATCCTGATAGCCGCACAGAAGTTATCTCTCCCTATCTAAAAATACAATGCTACTTTAGATGTACGGCTTGCACACGTGCCTTAGCTGCTTTCAACAAAAACAAAATAAAAAAGACATTAAGTAGATAATGATGTTAACTCTGAGACCACCTACCTCTCCAGGGTGCAATCTATCCCAGTTTTCATTAATGTATGTCATAAGCTCAAGTTCAGAATCAAAGTATTTCTTCTTGTGAATAACACTTAGGTTGTAAAGGCATAGGTGTGCTATATCTACCCTGGAATCCAAAAATAATCAAATCACATGAAAATAACGATTTGGTTATTATTTTTAAATCACACATTATTATTATAAAATCAGCTATTAAAAAATCCAAAGTATTTAGATGAACATAGTTAATATCACGTCATATTCACAGTAAATCACATATATGAAAATAAATGAAAAACATTAATTTACCCTGAATAATAACTAAAATTTAAGATACTCAATTTCTTAAAAGAGAATCTGATGTTTAAAAATAATTTATGATCTAAAATTTCATCTTTTCACTACTACATAAGCTATTAAATGGATCACACTCTAACAGATTTTATTTTATCTGATTGATTAATTAAATCCTATCTTTTCCTAAAATATGTAAAACATTTAACAAAAATATCTAAGTACTTACTATAAGCATTTTCAGTAAATCTCCAAAATTCATCATACTTCCCACACCCAAGGGTTACTTAACTGAGGCAGAAACTGGCATATTATAAGACCTTTCTCTCTTCTACTGTATTCTGAAGGCCCAAAAGAACTAGAAACATGAATAAGCATTTTGAAGATCTAAAAGATATTTCAAAGTTACTTTTTATGCCATTAGAAACTGAATGGCCTTATTACGTTAGCAATAAAACTAGATAACCTTTAGGAAAGATAACATCAGGCTTGAAGATAAATAAAAGAAAAGAAAGAAAGCCAGGCATAAAGAACAAATTTTTCTTTAAGCTAAGTAAATGTATATAGAAAAGTTTCATCCTGTATATTTAAAACACAATTCTTCTTTTGCTCCTTAATAGAAAGGTCCATACTTACCATTGTAATGGTAGACGTTTGAGGTATTCTGGTCCAGAACTGCAGACAGAGCAAATGAATGTATAAAACCTAAAGAAAAAAAAAGTTGTAACTGAGCAAGCCAGAGTGCGTACAAATTATTTACCAATTAAAATTAATATTCAGCAAGTACATATCCTACAATTGACATAAGGACTGACATACAAAGCAAAATATAATCTGAATCGTGACTGTAAAGAATTTCTTCTCTAGTAATGACAAGTAATGAAACAGTTTGTATATGGGGAGGGGCAGGGCGGGCAGGATCAGTTTTTTTTTAACCATTAGAGACCTTCAGAATTCACATACAAATTCATGTAAGTATAGCTTACTAATGACTTGTTTGTACTGAGAATTGTGATGGCTGTTCTCATATGCTGTAGTCACTGTTACTTTTACATGTCCAAAACAATCTGGTAAAATAAGCCCAGAAGACAAGCTGACTTTGCTAAGGTCAGAAAAACAATAAACTGCATAAACTAAGATTTAAACCTAGGGTTTTTGATATTACATTTAGTGCTCTACTTTTCTTCTTAGAGCCCTATTTCACATTCTCTTAACCAAAAAGGACATTAGGTCAGCCTTCTGACATTCTTTAGATCTAAGATATAAACTGTGTGCATCAAGGTTCTGTGGCCTTTTCCAATCACCTGTCATGAGACCTAATTGAGCTTCTTTTAAAAAGGTATAATAGTATTGTGGGGCAATAGGTACCAATATAATCACTGGTCAAATACTTTAAAAGCTTTCTGTAATAATATCCAAAAGCACAAAAATTACGCTTTTTTAAAAATTATGTATAATTTAAGTATATTAAACAATATTTTCCCTCTAAACTGAACCGTTTCTGAATCAAACTTGGGAAAAAAAAAAACCTTTAGAAATGTGAAAAGGCAAACACACAATTTTTAAAAGCTAAAAAAAAAAAGCCCATAAATGAGTCAGTAAAGCTCAAATGCCCTTCTCTCACCTGTCTCCAAATAGCATTGGCTTTTGAAGGCATTGCACACAAGCTTCATGAAACCACTGTTTACATTTGCAGCACTGTAGCATCTTTAAATACCAGCTATACAAAAAAATTTAAGATCAAAATTACTACCTTTCATGACGTAAAGGTTAAAAAAAAACCACGACAAAAGTGATGTGCAGAATATAGTTGTGATTATAATATCACAGTTTTGATATTGTGTTAAATTTTTTCCTTTCCAAAAAGTTTATTAATATTGATATCATCCCTTCTCGCTTTTTATTCTTGAGAATTTATAAGCTCTTGAAAGCTATGTCTACTATTTCTAGTTAACAAGAGTGTGTGAGTGCACACACACATGCACACACTCAGTTACTCAGTAGTGTCTGAATCTTTGCGACCCCATGAACTGTAGCCTGCAAGGTTCCTCTGTCCATGGAAATTTTCCAGGCAAGAATACTGGAGTGGGTTACTATTTCCTACTCCAGGGGATCTTCCCAACCCCAGGATCAAACCCATGTCTCTGCATCTCCTGCATCCGCAGGCAGATTCTTTGCCACTGGACCAGTTGGGAAATGTGGGTCCTAAATTAATAAAGGATCTTTGACAAGTCTGCGCAATTTTTTTTTCACATCAACAGTCTCAGAGGTCACCAATATGTAGAGCTATTTTGTCCTATATACCAATGACCTTATTCCTCACTGTGTTTCCATTATTCCTGCTCATTATAATGCAAAGGAGTATAGCAATTTAATAAATTTGATTAACATAATTACACAGATTTTGCCCCCTTTCAGATAGCCGAACATACTAAAACTGAATCTTCAGCTAAAGCTAAGTCTCTTTTTAGTTAGTACATGGTTTTAATATATAAATATCCTTATTTGCCACCAAATTAATACCTTTTCTTCAAATTATTTTGCTCACTAAGTGAGCCCCACCATTAATCTTAAGCCATATACATGGAAAGGCAAGACAACTACTAGTAAGGCAAAAGACCAGTGAATACTATTTTCCAGGTACTCTGTTAGATGTTAAAGTGTTAGCAATATCAAATATAGTTCATGTAGTCAAAGGATTAAAGAACAATGAATAATCTGCTTCATAAAATAATGTCTATAAACTTCCTTGTTGGCTCAAAGGGTAAAGTGTCTGCCTGAAATGTGGAAGACCTGGGTTTGATCCNTTGACCATCTGGTGATGTCCATGTGTAGAGTCTTCTCTTGTGTTGTTGGAAGAGGGTGTTTGCTATGACCAGTGCATTTTCTTGGCAAAACTCTATTAGTCTTTGCCCTGCTTCATTCCACATTCCAAAGCCAAATTTGCCTGTTACTCCAGGTGTTTCTTGACTTTCTACTTTTGCATTCCAGTCCCCTAAAATGAAAAGGACATCTTTTTTGGGTGTTAGTTCTAAAAGGTCTTGTAGGTGTTTATAAAACCATTCAACTTCAGCTTCTTCCTCTCCTCTCTGCCACTTCCTAACTGGGAGTAAGAAGGGCCACATTACTGAACCAGGAAGATCTGCAATTCTCTTATTGCTTGTGACACAGTCACCCTTACAAATCACATGTGACTATATTAAGGAAGAAAATAATAAAGAAAATGATTAATAACATTTATTGTTTGACTGTGTGGATCACAATAAACTGTGGAAAATTCTGAAAGAGATGGGAATACCAGCCCACCTGACCTACATCTTGAGAAGCCTGTATGCAGGTCAAGAAACAACAGTTAGAACTGGACCTGGAACAACAGACTGATTCCAAATAGTAAAAGGAGATTGTCAAGGCTGTATATTGTCAGCCTGCTTATTTAACTTCTATGCAGAGTACACCATGAGAAATGCTGGGCTGGAAGAAGCACAAGCTGGCATCAAGATTGCTGGGAGAAATATCAATAACCTCAGATATGCAGATGACACCACCCTTATGGCAGAAAGTGAAGAACTAAAGAGCCTCTTGATGAAAGTGAAAGAGAGGAGTGAAAAAGTTGGCTTAAAGGTCAACATTCAGAAAACAAAGATCATGGCATCTGGTCCCATCACTTCATGGGAAATAGATGGGGAAACAGTGGAAACAGTGTCAGACTTTATTTTTCTGGGCTCCAAAATCACTGCAGACGGTGATTACAGCCATGAAATTAAAAGACGCTTACTCTTTGGAAAGAAAGTTACAACCAACCCAGAGAGCATGTTAAAAAGCAGAGACATTACTTTGTCAACAAACGTCTGTCTAGTCAATGCTATGGTTTTTCCAGTGGTCACGTGTGGATGTGAGAGTTGGTCTATAAAGAAAGCTGAGCACTGAAGAATTGATGCTTTTGAACTGCGGTGTTGGAGAAGACTCTTGAGAGCCCTTGGACTGCAAGGAGATCCAACCCGTCTATCCTAAAGGAAATCAGTCCTGAATATTCACGGGAAGGACTGATGCTGAAGGTGAAACTCCAATACTTTGGCCATCTAATGCGAAGAGCTGACTCACTTGAAAAAACCCTAAAGTTGGAAAAGATTGAGAGCAGGAGGAGAAGGGGATGACAGAGGATGCGATGGTTGGATGGCATCACCAACTCAATGGACATCCTGAATATTCACGGGAAGGACTGATGCTGAAGGTGAAACTCCAATACTTTGGCCATCTAATGCGAAGAGCTGACTCACTTGAAAAAACCCTAAAGTTGGAAAAGATTGAGAGCAGGAGGAGAAGGGGATGACAGAGGATGCGATGGTTGGATGGCATCACCAACTCAATGGACATGGATTTGGGTGAACTCTGGGAGTTGGTAATGGACAGGGAGGCCTGGCATGCTGTGGTTCATGGGGTCACAAAGAGTCGGACATGACTGAACGACTGAACTGAACTGAACTGAGTGCCAGATCCTATTTAGTGTTAGTTTTAGCCATTCAGTCATGTCTGATTCTTTGCAACCCCATGGACTGTAGCACGCCAGGCTCCTTTATCCATGGAATTCTCTAGGTAAGAATACTGGAGTGGCTAGCCATCCCCTTCTCCAGGGGATCTTCCCAACCCAGGGAATGAGCCCATTTCCTGTGTTGAAGGCAGATTCTATACCATCTGAGCCACCAGGGAAGCCCCTGTGTTTGCGTTATTATTGTTAGAAAGGTTTGCGTTTGTTAATTCATTGATCTGGGGGAAAGAAAAAACAAAAAGTGGTCTGGGACCGAGCTGTTTGTATCTCTAATTTACAGGTGATGAAACTGAGACAGAGAGGTTTAGTAACTTACTTGCCTGATGTCACAGAACTAGGAAGCTGAGACTCATACTTGGGGCAACCAGCCTCATGATCATTTGGTCTTGACCACTACAAAACATCCAAGGAAAATGCTCATTTGCAGACTGGCTTTGGCACAAAAGGATTAATTGTTGGTCTCAGGAAGCATGTAATCTCTCATCCGCACCAGTTACTTTGACTCTATGACACTATTATGAATCTCATCATAATGTTACGACCTCGTCTGAAGGCTCAAGATTGTGAAATGACTATAGGCTAAATCAGACCAGTGGTCTACCAAGGAGAGAAAACCATTTTTGTCAGGCTGATAAACTGCCTTTTTAGACTATTAATTCATCCATACACTCTTCTAGCTTTTCTCGAGTCATGTACTCCCTCTTACTCCCATCACTTCCTTACAATAAAGACAACTGAATTTGAATCATAACCAACTGATGTTTCTAAGACTCAGAGCATGTTCAGTTTCTCATCTGTGAAAAGGATATATTAACAGCTGCCTTACAATTTTTTTTTAAGTATTTAATGAGATAATGTATATACATCCTCAAAAGTATATTATTAGGTCAGTCCTATGTCAATATTCTCATTAAAAGGGAAACAAAATTTAAGTACTGGTAACCATTGACATAAAGTCATAAAATAATTGGGAGAGAGTATAGAAGACTATATTCTGTCTCTTTTATGTACAAATACAAAGTAAGAGAAAGTACAAAAGTAGACATTTAGCTACATTGACGTTGAAATTACATATGATATACATATATATAATTAAAAGACAATTATAATGAAAAAAGTCTATTAACAAGTCATTAAAAAATCAAGTATATAAACCAATGGAAAGTTGGGAAAATGACATATATTGAAAATAGAAATTTTAGGCAATCAGACAATGGAAATATAAAAAATTTTCACTAACAGTGGTAACCAAAAAAATAAAAATTATGCTTATTTGGAAAATAAAATTAAAATATACCTTGATACATATAGATTTGCATTTTTTATTGACCAAGGCAAAGTGTTCTTATTAGAGTGTAAATTTACACTCACTTTTTTCAGAACAGCACTTTGCTGTATTTATGCAAAGCCTTGAAAATGTGCGTATATTTTTTAAAGTCAATGAGTTTTAGTCTAAGGAAAAAAATACAGAAGATATTCAGTGATTCATGTATGATGGTTACATTGAAATAAAATGGCAAAAAAAATTGAAATGAATTAAATACACAACAAAAAGAGAATCATTAAATTAAATTATGGTGAAACTGCAAGAAATAAATATTTCTGTCAAAAGAATATTAGCTGAATGGGAAATGTTCAAGATATAATGTTAAATTTTAAAAAGACATGCTAGAGAATGAATGCTACATAAGGTGTCATTCTGATTTTGTAATATATGTGTGTATGTAGTATGTGTGTGTAATGAGTTCTCCCATGTTTTTGTTATCATATTATCGTGTTAGGTGCTTTTTGTACTTTTTTTTTCAATTGAATCCTCATACCAACTGTAAGTTGAATGTCATATTACAGATGATGAAAGAGAGGGCAAGAAGAGTAAGTAATTTAATATTATGGTCTGGGTGTCCCCCCAAAAATGTATATGTTGAAATCCTAACCCCCAAAGGTGATGGTATTAGGAAGTGGTGCCTCTGGGAGGTAAGATGTCATGAGGGTGGAGCCCTCATGAATGAAATTAGTGTTCTTATAAAAGAGATCCCACAGAGTTTCTGAGCCCCTTCTACCATATAAGATACAGAAATAAGTCAGTCTCTCGAAAGAGGATCCTTACATGATCTGATGGCACCCAGATCTTGGACTTCGAGCCCCCAGAACTGTGAGCAATACATTTATGCCTTTTATAAGCCACCCAATCTGTTGTATTTTGTTATAACAGTCTAAATGAACTGAGATACTCAAAGTCTTAGCTCTTAATGAGTGGTAAGATCAGAATTGCAATATTTACATGTTTGACATAAACTTTATGCTCTCAACCAGCATGACCCAAACACATCCTTCAATAAGTTGCACTTTGCATGTATGCTCAGTTGGTCTGACTCTTTGTGACCTGATAGACTTTTGTCCATGGGATTCTCCAGGCAAGAATACTGGAGTGGATTGCCACCTCCTCCTCCAGGGGATTTTCCTGACCCAGAAATCGAACGCAAGTCTAAACACATCCTTCAGTAAGTCACACTTTAGAAGGAAAGATTCCCTCACCTAGTTGATAACAGATGTGTTGCTTTTATTTTTCCTCTTTATATAACCGCATGCCTCTTGCCTGTCTGCCTACTTATCACAGATAGTATCACATGTAGGGATTAAAAACCATTCTTTTTAGAAAAAGACAGATCCATGTTCTTGCCTCTTCCACCTCTTAATTCTGTGGACTTGAGTCTGTTACTTAATTCACAGAATTGTTATGAAGATTAAGTGGGTAAGCCTGCAAGGTTTAAGCTTTACAAGGGTTTTGCAAATAATAAGTGCTCAATAAAAGACAGAATTGCATGTATAAGATTTTTCTTTGCCAAAGTTTCTTTAATGAACGTATTACTCTTATACTCAGAAAAAGTGCAATAAATATTATTGTCAAAAATGAAGTAAACCAATGACCTGATGTAAGCCTCCAAGAGTTGTTAAAAAAAGAAAGAAAGAAAGAGAAGCAAAGCCACCTTTGTCTGAATGCTATATGCCAATGATGGCTGCTAACCACAGGTGGGTATCGAAGCCCGGAGGGAAACCAATTATGTGCAAATCCTTTGACTTAATGAAAAATAAAATTAAGCAGACTAATACCCAGCAGGTACTTAAACATCACCTAATATTATAAAAGCCAGTGTTTCTTAAAGAGGAAAAATGTCTCTGGAGAAACTAGAGAAAAAAGAAAAACCCCTGACCCACGAAAAAAATTTCCTCCATGCAGGACTATTTTTCACAGCATGCCTGAAAATCGCCAAGCAGTTCCTCCTATAAACTACCCATTTGTCTGCGGGGGCAAAGTTGTTTATCCAGACCTCAAAGCAAATGCTTTTATTCTATGAGTAAATTAAATTCAGGTTCTGGTGTGTTCTGAGGGGTGGGGTGGTGAGGGGTTAAAAATTAACACGCTGTGAAAAGTTTCATTTTATTTATTTTTAATACACAAGGCAATCTTTCATATTTTATTGACATTAACTCACCTTATTTTTGCAATAGTTTGGAAGGAGGATGTTGCTATTTCCATGTTTTACAGATCCTCAGAGGTTACACAGCTGAACCCTTCTGTGACTTTACCATTCAAAAATACAAGGAAATGCATCTATTTTCCAAACATCTTCTTTAGGAAGCAGGCAAACTGAGAGCTTACCCTCTCTTTGTTGAAGCACCCCTTTTGGTGATCAAAAGTGTCAGTCACCCAGTCATGCCCAACTCTTTGGGACCCCATGGACTGTAGCCCACCAGTCTCCTCTGTTCATGGAATTCTCCAGGCAAAAATACTGGAGTGGGTAGCCATTTCCTTCTCCAAGGGACCTTCCAGGGATCAAACCCAGGTCTCCTACCTTGAGGGGGATTCTTTACGGTCTCAGCCATCAGGGAAGCCCCTTTTGGTGATCAAAATTCCCTACTTATCTAAGAGAAAATCACCCATTAAACCTCATTGTCCTATTTTTAAACCTAATTAGTCAAGAAAATTCTGGGGAGTCAGCGAACATGGGGGAGTTAGATTGGGAAGACCGAAAGAGGGAAGGAGTGTGGGTCTGAAGACGTCTGTGGGGGTGGGCTCTGCTGGAGTCTGGGGAAAGACCTCCACAGGGACTCTTTAATCTCCTTGCCAGGCCCTACAGGCCTGAGGGGCTGCAACGTCCTGGGTCTGTCTCTTCCCTGACTTCAAAACAAACAAGTCAAACAGTTCATCTGCAGGGTTCACTAAGCATCTCCTTAGTGATGGCCCCTGCCCATCAGTGTCTGGGGACATTCACAGAATGCTTACAGGCTGTCCCTCTCAGGGCATACAAGAAGTTCTTGAAGTCACACACTGATATTTTCAAATGCCTGGGAGAGTAATCCGATTTGCTTTCTCTCCAGAATGTTTTTGCTCACTAGCCAAAAAAGTGAAAAGACAGCAAAGGGGTCTGTCGGTTGCATTGACAAGTTGCATTTTCCCCAGCTTCCTCACTTTATTATTATTTTTTTTTTAACTGGAGTGGGTAGCCATTTCCTTCTCCAAGGGACCTTCCAGGGATCAAACCCAGGTCTCCTACCTTGAGGGGGATTCTTTACGGTCTCAGCCATCAGGGAAGCCCCTTTTGGTGATCAAAATTCCCTACTTATCTAAGAGAAAATCACCCATTAAACCTCATTGTCCTATTTTTAAACCTAATTAGTCAAGAAAATTCTGGGGAGTCAGCGAACATGGGGGAGTTAGATTGGGAAGACCGAAAGAGGGAAGGAGTGTGGGTCTGAAGACGTCTGTGGGGGTGGGCTCTGCTGGAGTCTGGGGAAAGACCTCCACAGGGACTCTTTAATCTCCTTGCCAGGCCCTACAGGCCTGAGGGGCTGCAACGTCCTGGGTCTGTCTCTTCCCTGACTTCAAAACAAACAAGTCAAACAGTTCATCTGCAGGGTTCACTAAGCATCTCCTTAGTGATGGCCCCTGCCCATCAGTGTCTGGGGACATTCACAGAATGCTTACAGGCTGTCCCTCTCAGGGCATACAAGAAGTTCTTGAAGTCACACACTGATATTTTCAAATGCCTGGGAGAGTAATCCGATTTGCTTTCTCTCCAGAATGTTTTTGCTCACTAGCCAAAAAAGTGAAAAGACAGCAAAGGGGTCTGTCGGTTGCATTGACAAGTTGCATTTTCCCCAGCTTCCTCACTTTATTATTATTTTTTTTTTTTCACACCCACTGAGCCTCTTTACCTCCCTTTTCTTCTTTCCCTTCCTGGAGCTGGCTCTCCCTGTCTCTCTTTGAGGATCTTCTCTGCAATCTTCTCGCTGGCGGCCCCGCCCCACCGTGTTCCTGGGAACGGAGCGCTCAGGACGGGCAAGTGGCAGACTCCAGCCCTCCTGGAAGCCACGGCGTTTCTCACCCGGACTTCTGGCTTGCATTTTCGAGACTCTAACTACACGGCACATACTGCTTTCAAAGGTTTCCGAAGCGCTTTTCATGTAGGATGTAGTTATTAACTCTCCTTCACCGTTTAAAGACCGAGTCAGTGGGAGTGAGCCGCGTCCTGTCGGCCCACGCTGAAGAGCTGATGAAATCTCGGCCTGATCTGTTATCTCCCAACGCTTTAAAGGTCCTGGACTGGGAGATTAGAACAAGGTTACAGTGACAATTTGTTTACACGCAGGGAGAGATTAAGATCTCGTTGAAAAGGAATAAAAATAACATCATCTTGAGCTGTCACAGCGTGAGCCCCATTGTAATCAACACTGGCCTGATTTCAGGGATAATTTAAGACCAATTTATTATCTTATTAAAAAAAAAAAAAAGCCAGAATTCAATGTTTCGGATGCCAGTTAGATTGTTGGGTAAGGATGCCCCTGGAGGTTCCACATACAAAATAGAACCCTCGCCAGATTCCAAAAGGGGATCTGCTGGTGGATAGAAATATAAAACTTTTTCTTTCCTTTGTATTTTTCAAGTGCAAGCATCAGTCACAGATTAAAAGGCAAGACAGTAACTCTTCGTTTGTATTGACTTTTTAAAAAGACAAATGGATAGAAGGTTAAAAAGACTCATTCCCAGGCACTCTGGCATTTAAAGTCTTTGGTATTTAAGGTGAAATCTCCCAAAGGTTTTTCTTTCCCACCTCTCTGTCTAATGAAATCTGCTAACAACAACAACAAAAAATTGCCATCAGCAGGCCTAATTTTCTAATGCCCCTTGTAAGAATTCTTTGACTTTTCAAGCCAGAGAAACTAGGAACAACCCAGCCCCCCAAATGGGAGGAAGGGTGGGAAACCTGGGAGCGGGGTGATTTGTAATCACACCACCCACTGGCCAGCCCCTTTCAAAGCTCTCCTGCCCAGTGTAAACCTCACTTCGGGCTTTCTCTACAAAGCCACCACGATGAGCGCCCAACGCACAGAATGAATCAGGCCACAAAGAGCCCTTTGAGAGCACTAAAGGAAATGCCCCACTGAGAAGCCAGGTGGACAGCAAACGTTCCCTATCCATTACAAATGAGTTCAGGGACAGGGCCACCCCCGGTGGGACCCCTGGCCCTACCAAAAGCCAAACCCAACCAGCCTACTCATTTGAAAACCAAACATGTTGCCTTCTGCCTCCCACCCCCCCCCTCCCTGTTTACAAACACGTTTACAAGTGCTTGATAGGTGACCTTATTTACTTAGGAACCTGTGGATTCATTTATCTTGAAATTAGTAGGTAATGAAGTGGAAAACCTCAACAGCCCTCCCACTAATTAACATGATAATAAGATTGTTTTGCTACAGAGGTAAATTAGCATGTATGAGGCAAAGGGGAAGAATGATCAATAAAATGTCTGAAGGGTACTACCCCCAGGTCTCCGGGACTGAACAAAGGAAACAGACTCCAAAATTTAAAATCCATCCATTTAAATGGATCTAACACTGAGACGTGACTCTCCCGAAATGACTCGATACCTCCTGGAGAAAGAGGTGTGGCCGGATTGAAAGGAATTAATTACAAAGCACACTTTTTGGTGCAGAAGAAGTTGTTTTGAAAAGAAAAGGGGAAAATTGTGGAAAGTTTCAGACGCCAATCTCAAATCAGCTTTGATGGGTGTTGGTTGGGAGGTGGGGGGCGGGGGGTGTCAAGAATGTGGCCAGGTAATTACATCCATAAAAAAAGGGTTCCATTTGCTTCTTTTTTCCTATTTCCCCCAAAGTCAAACAGCTCAGATATAAAACTTAGAAGAGAGATTCTTTTTGCACATGCAGTGTCAACATACATTTTCATGAGGTGCTTTAACACACAGAGTGCACAGCTCAAATATTTATTTATTCCACAGAGTGAGGTGTGTAGAGTAAATAAATATGAATTTAAAAATTGCCTCAATATGTATTTACCCAGTAGACTCATTTCTTGGGTAAATTACATGGATTTGGTAACCTTCCATGACATTTTCCCTTGATTTTAAACATACACAAACAAAGAATTTAAATGTCCGAAGTGTCTAAATAACCTAATTGAACTTGTGACACAAACCAGGAGGAGCTGGGAGACCTGGTCGTGGAGGAAAAAATTTGAGGGTTTTTGGACAGATAAAAATGAAAACTTTCAGACAATCAGCAGCAACCCCCCAGAGACTGGGCATCCCAGGACTGGGTGGGAGACTCTATGGCACTCCTCCTAAATATAAAAATGTTATTTATCACACGTCACCATCGACAGTCTCCTGCCTTCTCTCAGAAATGGATTTTCTTAGGAAACCCCACAATCAATTGCCCCCTCCCCGCCAAAACCAGTGTTGTTGTGCCAACCATTGGTTTTTGCATTTAATTTCGACAGTAATCATTTTCTAAAAACCCCTTCCTTGCTCGTTCCATTTAAAGCTGGAGGGTGTGTCAGAAAAAGAGTTTATATCACTGACAACGAAGCATTCTCACCACATTTTCAAAGGGGGGAATCTACTCAGCTCCTACCACTCAGAAAAAGGGAGATTCTGGATGGACTTTTCAAGCCAAGTTAGTAATGCGTTCATTTTGGAAATCATTTAAAATGATAGAAGTCCTTATTTTGCATATGCCATTAAAAGAAAGCTTTGGAGGAAACTAGTTTTTTGTTTCTGTGCTGTGCTTTTCCTCCCTTCTTTCTCTCTCTCCCTCCTTTGTTTCTTTCTTTCTTTCCCTCTTTCTTCCTCTCTCCTTCACTCCCTCCATCTCGCCCTTTCTCTCTCTTTCCCCAACATCTATAGGTTCTGAAAAAATTGCCAACATCTCTATGCTGTGCAATGATTTTACTTTTAGGCAGAGTATCGTTGCTTAAGCTAACATCTTTGGAGTGAGAAGGAGAACCCAGGCTAATTCCTAAGAGGCATTTACATGATTTTCTTAATTGTCCTGGATATAATTAGGAAAATCGATATCTCTATTATGTGGGGCAATGAATGTCAGGAGGCCAAGCCTTACTCAGAGAAGCTTGAGGTTGCTGTCCCAGCAGTTATTCCATTTTTGAGATGTTAGGGAGCTATTGATAAGTGGGGCTGGGGCTGCCTGTGTTGGTAGATGGACTCCCAAGCTGAGAACAGAGGCTCCAGGAGGAAGGAACTGTGCATCTACTGGCTCCCACCACGCACCCTGGCTTATGACAGTCACGCAGGAACCACCCTGGTGGAGATTCACTGCTTAAGGGAGAAAAATGAACACTTCTAGCTGTCAAATATACACTCAGATACTAGCACAGGATCATGTTTGTTTGTTTGTTTCCTGATGTTTTTAGCCCCATAATACATCCCACTTTTGTTTTTCCAGGTTGAGAAATATGGAAATACAATGTGAAATTAAGAAAATCAAGAAAGCTATATGTTCAAAGGATTCTCAATCTTTTTGGCACTTTGATACCCAAGGTTTTTCCTGCATTCCATAGCGTTTTCACCCAACCAAATAGGTCCATATAAGGCACAGGCTAATTCTAAACCTGAAGCAAACATATGAAAAAGGAACGATTTTTATTTGAGAACAATTTGAAAATTTTCCAATATCTCTGGAGATCATTTGAGACACCCTGGGGTGTCATGAAAGCTTGTCTGGGGATAGCTGTTCTAGAGGGCGGAAAAAAGTATTTTTAATAACTGGAGCTGACTCCTCCGAGGGAGAATTCCCTCTGGGTTCTGTAGCATAGCTTCAAATCCAAATTCCTCATCTGTGAACAGTTAGAATATGATGTAGCCCAGGAGAGTCAGAACTTGAATTCAATTCAAAGAAACATACAATTGGAGAAATGACAACTATCCTGACTTTGTACTGGGTAAATCTTCACAGAATATAATACTTTCCACTTCATAGGTGCAACACATACCCTCTGATCTTTCATAAGCTCATAAAGAAGGAATTAATGTCTCCATTTTACAGATGGTGAAATGAAGGCTTAGAGAGCCATATAACTATTTTAAGGTCAAACAGTTAGTTGGAGGAGAGCTGGGGTCTGAACTCAGATTCTTCTGATTCCAGCAAATCTCTTACCAATGTCTTATCCCCACTTATCAATAGCTCCCTAACATCTAAAAAATGGAATAACTGCTGGGACAGCAACCCCAAGCTTCTCTGAGTAAGGCTTGGCCTCCTGACATTTATTGCCCCCACATATTAGAGATATCGATTTTCCTAATTATATCCAGGAAGGCAGTGTTGAAATCAGTCTGAAGCCCCCCGCACCCCCTACCCCTGACTTCTGTGTGCAGAAAGCACTTAGTTTTGAGAGTACATACTATAGCATCCTTAATTTTTTGGTGAATAATGTTTAAAACCATGACTCATTGTGAAGTGCTAAACATTTTTTCTCTGGGCTGAGTTTTACAGCGTACGCAAAGTTCTCACAATTTAACAGCAAGTCTCCTTCGTTTGGTTTTAATGATTTTATAAAATAAATACCTAAGGTTGTTCCTTAAAAAAAATTGCTTCAGTGGGAGAATATGGAAAATATAAATTGAACTATGATTCCCTCTTTCCTTGTTAAGGGTGAACATGTAACTAGACATTTTTAAGGGTTCTGATGAGTTGCTTGTAATGAGTAACTCTGAGAATAGTAGTAATTTCAGTTTCTTCCCAGATCTTATTTTTCTTCTTCACAGATCAACAGTAAAATCAGGATCATGTTTCAAGGTGTGAAGCCCTTGCAAATTTATAAATTCATGTCCTCTGCCTCATATCCTTGGAAAATTTCTGAAATGAAGCAGAGGGAAGGCACAGGCAACCTCCAAGATCCCAACGGTCTTTTGCATCCCTGGACAAGGGCAGCTTGGACCATCCTGGCCTGCCTTCTCATTTGTACTGTGCTGGGGAGCTGCCGGCCACCCAGCACTGTATCTCATCTACATGTTTTCCTAGCCACCTTGCTTTGCAGTTTGACCAGCAGCAGGGAGACCCAGGCCCCCGGATTCCCAGCAGGGGGTCCAGGAGCAATAGACCATGTTCTTAGTTCTAAGTACTGGTGAAGCAAGATTGTTCACTCCAGCAATGAAAGAAAGTGTGAAAGTATAAAGTAAAAAGTGAAACAAAGCACAAAAGTGGACATCTGCATCCTTGGAGACGCCTTTGCAGAAGAGCCAGCACAACTTTTTAATGTTCCTTTTGAGCAGAAAGTCCAAAGTCCAGGGTTGACATGCCTCAGAGCTTTGCCAGAGAAGGAGAGTCCGTCTCCTTGTTTTCAGTTGCCAAGTCAGAGAATTTTGTAGAGCCATTGGCTCTCTTTTCTCAATACCCCTGTGAGCCAGTGAATAAAGAATGAGCTTCTCCAAACTCCATTTTGGAGTGTGACTTTGCCAAAAGTCACTCATTCATTCACTCATTCATGCAGGCGTGGTGTTGGGAGGTGGCAATGGGAGGGTCAGCAAGTCACACGCTGTGCTGCCTTTGGAGGGGGAGGGCAGGATGAGAGCTCAAGCAAGCACAATAAGCAATGGATGCTGAATTGGATTTATGGTAGTGGACAAAAGCTAACTGGAAGATAATGTGATGGCCAAATGAGAGAGGAAAGGGTGGACTTGGATACGAATGCCAAACAAGGTGTTTCTGGGGAAGGGATGTTTAAAGTGAAGTCAGAAGGGTGCAAATGCACCAGCAGAGCCACGTGAAAGGAATAACATTCCAGGTAGAGGGGACAGCAAGGGATAAGCCCTGAGGAGGAGACAGGCTTGATACGTCTTAGGAAAAGAAAGGGCCAGCAGGGCTTGACCCTGTGAGAGCGAAGTGGGTTTTAAAGGTAGCTGTTCGAGCTGAAAAAATAGACTAGGCAGGACATGAAGGAGTGCTGTTCCCCTCTTTCTTGTTCTGGGTGGTGAGTTATACTTAGAAAAACGGAGGGGATGTTCTGGCTCGTTCTTTTTATGCCTCATCTCTACACAAACTTTTCTTTTTTGCCACTTGTTATTTTTATAATTTTTAAAAATGTAAAAAAGGATAGATGCCACAGATGCTGCATATTATAAAAGGAGCTGGACATGGTGGGAATGGGTTCGTTTGAAGACAAACTGGCCTAGATCTGAATACCTCTTCAGCCACGTGCTAATCTGAGTTCTTAGTTAACATATTTAATCTCCCTGGGCCTCCCTCTCCTCTTCTTGAAAACAGATTCAAGACTTAGATGGCAAGGTGAGTAGTATAGTGTCTCCGAGTATCTCTTGGTTTGGAAGAAGCAAATGCGTTGTCCAGCTTGCCCTGCACACAGGTCTAGATGACGATATTTACCATATTGAAGAACCTCCTAGCAAATGTCTGGGGCCCACTGGAATGATCAAATTCACTAAAATGTATGTTTGACATGACTGTGTGGAAAGTACTTGTTTCAATAATAGGAAAGAAAAATAAAACAGAAATGGATGCAAAGCTGTTTGTAATGGATAGAACCTTCCGTCCAGGATTGACGTACATGATTAGAAAAGATGCCGCCTTCCTATTGGGATCAGTTTCTCAGGCGACCCTGGTTAGAGTTCTATCAATGTTTTGACACACATTAATTCTGAAATTGATTATGTCACCTTCCTTTGAAATATGTCACCAGGGGTACTGATCTATTTTCTCTTTTTAAAGCATAGATGGTGACTCAATGTGTAGTGCCTTTTGTTGGTTTTTAATGTTTCGAAACTCTGAAATGATGATGAGACAGAAATACATTTCTAAGCATTTGAAAGACTCCAACTCCAGTTGAAGATACTTGGAAGCCATTGGAAAAACCAGTGGAGCTTGACAGGTGGCTCAACTGGTAAAGGATCCACCTGCAATGCAGGAGACCTGGCTTCCATCCCTGGGTTGGGAAGATTTCCCTGGAGGAGGACATGGCAACCCATTCCATTATACTTGACTAGAGAGTCCCCATGGACAGAAAAGCCTGGCTGGCTACAGTCCACAGGGTTGCAAGAGTTGATAGCAATACCAAGCAAAAAAGGAAACACCATCAGTCTCTGAAGACGGCAGAAGTCATTGGTGAGAGTCACACAGTCCAAAGGACCATGGTTCATGCTTCCCTGTTTTCTGCCAACAAACACCTATGCGTATCCCGTCAGGGTGCTTGCATTACTACATTTATACATGCGTAAAACTACCAAAAAAAAAAAAAAATTCTCTGAATGACATCTAAAGAGTTTTAATTCTCCTGGCTGTTTTTCCTCCTCTCTGACTGCAAATGTGAATATGAATTCCAAACACCTGGCAGGTTTCATCATCTAAGTACTAGATATTTAGCAAAAAAGTTCAACAGGCATATAACCAATTCAGGCACATAACACCCATCTCATTTACAACTCTTCTCATGAGGGGGAAACAGACTCTTCCACAAATCTCTCTCCTTCCTCTTCAGTTGGATAAACCCATGGCTCTTTTGTCGGGTCAGACCAACTCTAGCCAACTTGGGGCTGAAAAAGCCTGGCAGATGGATTTTCGGTCACCACTCCATGAAGCTGGTTGACAGAGCTCCACAGAATCCTTCTGGAGGGAGGCAGGCTTTTAACTTGATTGATGAAATTATATCTAAATCTCGTAGATTTGGAACTTCAAAGGCATTTTTCCCTACTTAGGGCATCCTGGATGAAGGGCGTATGCTATTTGTACCAAACTCCCAGGCTCAAGTGGTTTGCAAATTGACCCCTTTGTAATAGGTTAAAGGTTTCTTGCTAGATAACGGTGGTTCATTTTGATTAATTATGTCAGGGAATTAATGTATGATTACTAACTTTTAGCAGACCCTGCTCCTTCTGACCCCGAGCTGCTTGTTTGTGTGGCTGGTTGTAATTTTCGACCGATGGGTTAGGAGGGGTCACTGCGTGGTCAGCATATTTTAAACAAAGGGAGAAAAAGAGAAGCAAAAGCTTCCAAATGGAGTGGACACTGCAGTTCAAGGCGTTGACAGAGGAGATCTGTTAAGTGTTTTAACAGTAGGCTTTTCTATATTTACTCTTGCTAATAAAAGAGGGTTCGCTGGAGTGGAGAGGAACCTGGGAAGAGTCGGAGAACAATTTAACAGTTAAATGTTCACCCATAAATTTCACTTTGTACTGGTTTCAATGGCCTAGGACCTTGTTAAAGATTAAATGGCAAAGTGTGGCGTTTCAGCTTTTGATAGATCCGAAGAATCCAAATGAAGGGATCTTGTTAATAATGAGGTTTTCCAGTAGATGGTGTGTAGTTTCAACAGTTTTTCTCAGATGAAGAATTGCATATTTAGAATAAAGGTAACAGAGAGTAAGCTGATGACGCCTCATGTCAAGTTAATTTTATACCAGTTATTTATGTCATTTATGGGATGACATTCCTCCTATATGGAAGGATTCTATGTTTGGCATGAACTAGGAACATCATGGCTCATGTTTCACTCTACACGGTCAGTTCAAAATTCCCATTGACCATAAAACGAGACTGGTTTTCTTCATATTTTTGACTTCTGGAAAGTTAAATGCATTTACCACAAGAATTAGGTCTTCAGGGATTTGAGAAAGACACTATGGATCTATTCTAAAAATGAGGACTCTCTTCCTGAAACCTTGAGGTGTACTCACTACAAATTCCTATAGATGTCATGTTGTCAGTTGTCTTCCACCTGTGATCTTGGTGAAATAGAGTTATTAGGCCAAGAAGAAGAAAGGCAGGCCAAGGAAGAAGAGGAGAGCTTTATGGGGAAAGCAGAAAAACCCATGGAGAAATGATGAAGGAAATGCAAGGAAGCATAATCCCAAAGAGGGTTGAACACAGCATTAGGGTGAAGGAGGGCCAGACTGCCTGGTTTTGGAGCAAATCTGTAAACTTGAAAGCAGAGATTAAAAATAAAATTCAGAAAGAAAGAGAAATTATTATGCATGGAAGGTGTTACTTAGATACTGTATTAAACTTTTAAACATTATAAAACACCCTCTCTATAAGGTAATTCATGAATAAATTGTGCTTTAGCTTTAGGATTGACTTAGCTCTGTTCCAAAGGATATTGGAAAGGCACTGGGAATGCTGACAACTGCTGATCACCCGTAGCCTTTATGGGCAACATAATCACAATTACTGTATTTCCAACAAGCTCCTTTCAAAAATTAGAGGTGTTGATGACTTTAATGGGGACATAGACCATTTGTCTGTTCCATTATTGCAATTACTGTCTGGCTTTGTATCTTCCCCTGACAGTGGCTAATGCTGTATACTTCAAAGGAATGTGTAAACCTCCAATAACACACTTACGGTCCAGTTCACATCAGATCTTCATCTCCCCACTGTGTGGCCCCATCTTCTAGGTACACACAAACATGCACTGCCCTGAGTACAGGGTTCTGGCGAGGAAGTGTGTGTGTGTATTTGCATTCCAGCTATAGAAACAGATGACAGCAGGGGGGAAGAAGGGCCATGGGTGTGTAAGTGGTGAGGCTGGAGGGTCCTAGAGAGATGATGTCACCCAGTTCCCCTGCTAAGGCATAATTTCCTCCATATTATGCAAAGACTCAGAAAAAAATAATATACTTTGAAGTATTTTTTTTAAGATTTCAAACCACAAATAAACTTTAATAATTATCTTCTCTCCAATCTCTCACTTTCCTATTTTCACTGTTACTAATAGATAAAAAAGTATTTATCATATATATGACATATCTCCAAATTTACATATAGGCATAAAATTTTATATATATGTATGCATGTATCTTTAAAATATCTTAAATAAGTATGTTATAAATATATATCTTCTAAATATTTTTAAATCTCCAAATATTTTTTTCCTTAATTCCCAGATTACATGCTTTTGGACTAATTTGACTATTATTTGTACTGTGGAAGTGATAATTGGTTTAATCCTATATTAACTTTTAAATAATAAGACATAACACAGCATCATTTATCTATGCACAACCAGAAAAGATTGCATTATCTAAGATAAGGATTCTATCAGAACAAGTGTCTGGAAAGCTGGGTGCCAGTTTTCAACTCCGGTTTTTTTGGAGAAAATAAATGTTTTTCTAAAAGGGCACATTCCTTCCTCATCCAGACAAGCTGACTGCCACTCCCTACTGCCTGATTTTAACAGAAGCATAATGATACTTGTTCCATGGTTTGGTGTCCTCATGAAGGATCCAGGATATCCAAGTCAGAATCAAAAGTAGGACAGAAAGACCTTAAGCAAGAAAACCAACAGGCAGAAAGTATTCATGATGCGTTTTATCCAGGTTAACTGATTTTATGATTGTGAAATGAACCGAAATGAACAACTGACTGTTGATGTCAGCTTCAACAGGTTAAGGTGAAGCTCCATTCTTTTTCATTCTGAGGAACAGAGTGATGAATTTATTTAGATTTTGGTTAGTGTCTCCGTTCATTAGCCTTTAAGAAACGGTTCTTATTTATCAGATACCTGGATCAACCTAAAGAAAAAGGATCCAGAAACTTCTCCAGTTGGACATGGGAGAGTAGGGTAAGTCATTAGTTCAGTTTGCCTGGACCGAAGGGGGTTCCTGGACTATGGAGCTTTCTATTTTAAAACTAGGAAAGTCCCTGGCAAACCAGATTAAGTCAGGTCACTCTAGATATGGGAGTCCTCTCCAGTAGCCAATTTCTGACACTATGAAAGTTGGATTCTGACTCTGAAAGACTGAAATAATTGCTACAGATTAGATATACTGTCTTCAAAGTAGCTTCCAAAAATGAAAAATGACATGAAACTAGGCACATTAAAGATAATCCTCTCTTGTTCTGCCGTTTTGTATCTTATTGTTGGGTGAACAAAATATTTACTTGCATATTAATTGAACTATGTTTCAATTTTTCTAAACCAGTGATTGCTAAATGAACTTCAATAATTCTCACAATCAAAATTAAACTATTTTTCAAATGTTATTAACCATTTGGAAACCTACTGTTTAGCTTGGCTGTACACGATCATGCGCACCTTCTAGAACAGCCACAAATAATGCGAGATTCTAAAACAGAAAGTACAATAAAGGTCTGCCATAAAATTTAAAAGAGAATATTCTAAATATCCAATATTTTCCTTTTTTTTTTTTTTTAAGTTCAGAGGTGACTTTCAACAGAACTTCAAAACCAAATTGGGGAACAATGAACATAGAACTGTTCTTTTTAATCACGAGCAAAATCTATCACACATGTTCTTTCAAGTAAAGTTTATTAGAAAGAAACTGCTACCAAGGAACCACATGTTAACTCTGACTTGGCAAGGTCAGGCCAGGGCAATAAACCCTTGAACCTTACAAATATGCAAAGCTGACATAAATAACAAATTAAACCCAGCCAGGTATAACACTTTGGTCACTTGGATGTGCGGCAGATACCAATTCCAGGGAACAAGAGCCTGTTGATTTGTAAGAAAAACCCGGTCTTACCCTCTTTGTTTGCTGCCCATTAGTTTTCCATCTGGGGGTCACTCTACTCCTTCCCGCTGAGACAAAACCTAATAAAAATGATTCTGCTGTGTTCTCTGCCAGTGCCTCCATGCTACAGCTCATGTGTTGTTGGTACGGTACATTGGACTAATAATGTAGTGTGTTTTTATGAAGGAATGAAGGGCCTTGAGTGGGACTGACATAGATGTTTTGGGATTTTAAAGCCATTTCTAAATAAAGGAGGCTGGGGTGTTCTCCGGGAAGGCCTGGGCTCTGGGATAACTGTGTAATCAACACTTGGGAAAGTGGAAATTTTCAATTCAACTCAATATAGGAAAGGGGATCAGCAACCGTGAAGAAGAAAGCGAAACAAAAACCATATATTTTGTGTTTATCTTCACCTGTTTTTATATATGAAGAGCACTGAGGGAAATCAGAAGCTAGGGACTTGAAAGAGGAAAAGAGAAAACAATTTTGAATACTGTCCATAATTTATGCTCGGAAGTATTAATACCAGAGTGCCAACCATTAGTGTGAAAGACCAGCATTTTTGTTTGCTGAATACATCCTTTTGCTTAATGAGTAATGAATGTAGGAGTTTCCAGGACCAATAGCTTAATAGCTCCAATGTTGTCATCCTGCATTGTTCTCATTAAGGATTATACATTTTGACAGATCTAATCTGTAATGTATTTAATTACACAAACACAGTCTATCAAACTCAATAAGTTGGAGGTTGGATTCAAGACTTTTTCTTTGAGGCTTTTATTGTGGGGTGCTGACTCTTTCTAGAACCACAGTTGGTGTGATACCAAGGCCTGTTAATGTAAAATAGCCCTTTTGAAGAACGCTGTTGAAAAAAATGCTCTTTGGTCTTCCATACTAGAAATGACTCAAGACAATGATTTTCTTTTGAAGTCAACTTTGTTCTTTGCCAGCAGGGAACAGCATAAGGACGACACTGGGTTCTTTCTTCAGGCAGAAACCATTTGACTACATGATGGAGGAAGAAAGAGTGGATTCAGTAGACAGGTCACTATCATATCAGATTTTTGAATTTTGAGAATTACCTATAGTATAGGAAGTACATTTATAGATCAATAGTGAAATTCTCAACATTTGTTGAAATCAATTTGCAATTTAGATTTGATACACATTTTTTTCCCCTAATTTACAATTTGTTGAATCTGGATAATAATCTCTTGGCTTTCTTGAATGCACATTTACTTAACATCATGACTACAGAAATGAAATCTTACCTGATATCTCAGAGACATTCTGAAAAACATTTTCCCTGAAATTCAGAGGACTGCAGAAATCATTGTGGAAACTCAGGCAATAGATGGAGTGAGTAATATTTCTGTTGTGCCAACTGCCAACTGAACTGTTATGAGGTGCAGCCTTCACTCTTTTAAATTTAGGAGAGAAAAGAAAGAGGTGTTTTTTTGCAAGTGGCCCAAAATAAGGACAAGAAGTTTGGCTAAGGCCTTTAGGGGAGTAAAAAAACTAAAAAAAAAAAACAAAACAAAACACACACACACACACAAAAACAAAACAGTGTAACACTATGAAATTGGGATGCTAATAATGAAAGTATGCAATGAAACTATAGAGATTATTTAGACATCTGGATGACAACAGATGATATTCCATTGTCATGCTCTCTGATTCATGTATTTTTCTTTTATTTTCAAAAGTGCTTTACGTGTACTCTGGTGATGTCATTGGCTTTTTTTTTTTTTAATTACAAAAGCAACTATATTAGGCAGCTCAAATTTTGAACTAGACAAAAATCTAAATCAAGTCTCTGCTCTACTTTTTGAATTCTTTTAAGGGATTCCTTAATAGCACAGAAAAACAATGAATCCATTGTATGGAATGATGGCCCATGTCGTCTATGCAACTCATCTTTAATACCTCTTCTGTTTCTTGGTTGGACAGGGAGGTTGCATTTTGTCATCCTTGCCCTACCTCATATTTGTCATCATGACCAGGGTTTCACACTGGTGTCTTCTGTTCTCTTTGCTTGGTTGGCACAGTTCTTTCAAAACTGGAAATTTAAATGCATTAAGTGGTAGAAGCGTGAGCATCTCAATTTGCCATTAGTCTTTCCTCGTCTATAGGTTTACATCTCTGCCCAGTTTACACGTGAATGTTGCCACCCCGACTCAGTCATTTGAAATTGTATGATTTGATATAGACTATCAAGCTGGCCCCCTGTCCGCAGGGCTGGTGTGGACTCATTAGCTCATCCACCACCCCAACCTTGACCCAAGTGGGATTCTTGCTTTCTGGGAAAACTGGATACCTGACAAGCTTTTAAGTTTCAAAATCAAGTTAATCTCAAGTGATTTTGGCAAAAAAATCAAGTAACCTTGCTCCTGCTTCTCTGTTGATTCTGTGAGTGGGAGCTAACTAGAGAGAGTGGGGAGAGGCAATTAAGAGGCTCTTGTACAGGAAGTGGAATCACATATATCACTACCTTATTTATTTTTGGATTCTTGTGAATCTAAGGCTGTTGCCTGTAAGTCTCAAGGACTAAAGGATTAGGATGTGTAGAAATATATGTGTGTGTGTGTATATATATATATATATAACTAAAGAGGAAGGCTTGTTACTTTGTCTATTCATCGTTGGCCTCAGGGCATGTACTTTTGAATTGTATTAAATATTACATGAAAATGTTTACTTAAAGCCCTTTCAACTGACAAGTTACTAAATGCTATTGCAAATGACAAGAAAGTTCAACATCCAACTTGTTAACGGGTTGAGTAAGGGTGGAATATGTTGATGCCTGTATCAACAAACAGATATGGAAATATCTTCAATGTCATTTAACCTGTTGAACAGTGAGGTTCCAAAGAAGGAAAAATGAGGCAAACAATTTTTTTTTCAGATTCTATTCAAGGGCAATCAGCTGGCAAAAGCTCACATGCTTATGAATACACTGAGAAAGTGAAAATTATAAGCTTAATTTTTACTACAGATGTTTGGCAACTAATTAGGAATAGATGATTTAGTGTATAATCCAAATCATTCAACTCAGACCTCAGAATAATTTGATTGTTACTCCGGGTATTTAAAACAAAATAGCATTAAAAATATAAACAGCAAATAATGACAGAAAATGATCCTTTCTGTTCCGTCTTCCCATAGAGCAGCTAGTAGACTGTCCACATTTGAGTTACTGTTCTTTACCTGTTTATCATTAAATAATTTTTTTTAAAAGTCCCTCCCTTTAGTTCAATACTAGGTCAGCAAAAGTGACGTTAATGCTAACAAGCAGTCTCCTAGCAGAAGGTCAGTAGAGAAGTGTAATCAGTTTAGAACTGGATGTTGTAACTTACTTGAATCAAAGACTTTTCTTAAGGTGACATTAAGATGAAATATTTAAGATAAACTGGAAGATTTGACTGGAAATTCACAATGGCTCTCTGAAATAGTCTGCCCTGATTTACAGATCCTCAATTTTCAATTTATGAGCTGAGAGCAGAGTATACCACTAGAGGATGAGAATAGAGTAGTCATATTAGAGGCAGCTCATATATCCTAAAGACAGACTTTGGAAGAATTAGAAAGTATAATAAAGTGCCTGTCCCTTTAAGACAGGACCTGGCTCACTGCCAATTTCAAACCTAAAGCATTAGATATTTTTAAAGCCTTTAAAACTGTCACTTCTTCCCCAGACTTTTTGTCATCTCTAAATGAAAAAACAGTACCAGAGAGATTTGCCCATATTGTTTCAAGTCTCCTCAGGATATTTTTGAAAAGTAAATATTTATTGCTGACAATAATTTCTTTGCTAAGGTTAACTAGCGTTTCAAGTACAAAGCAGGGCATCTGAAAGACAGCGAATTCACTTAGTCACTCTCAAGTTACATATATTTACAGGATATTTGCAAACAAGACCAGTCAAAGTGCATATTATTAACATTTCTTTACCTTCTTCAGAGGAGACACTAGTATTATTTTGAAGACATCAGCTAGATGTTGGGACTCAAAACAGGTTAAACGTAGGCTAGAGGCCACAGGAGGGAAGGCAATGGCACCCCACCCCAGTACTCTTGCCTGGAAAATCCCATGGACGGAGTAGCCTGGTGGGCTGCAGTCCATGGGGTCGCTAACAGTCGGACAGACTGAGCGACTTCACTTTCACTTTTCTCTTTCATGCATTGGAGAAGGAAATGGCAACCCACTCCAGTATTCTTGCCTGGAGAATCCCAGGGACGGGGGAGCCTGGTGGGCTGCCGTCTGTGGGGTCACACAGAGTCGGACACGACTGAAGCGACTTAGCGGCAGCAGCAGAGGCCACAGGAACATCGAATAAAGAACCAGAACTACCGACGGGCTTTTTCTTGTCCTTGAGCTCCTGGAGGTAGATTTTGACAATACAAACACCACTGGCATCTGTGAGGACATGTTCAGAACAGGATTGCTTAGTAATCACTCACTGTGTGTTTTCCTATCAGATGTTCAAAGAGGTCTAAGCACTTCCCCTAGTTTACTGCGAGCTTGTGCTAAGGGATGTTTGGGGCTTATTGGAAAAAGAAGTATTTATATCGAGATAACTTCAGAAAAGGCAAAGTTAAGCAAGTTCCCCTGGTACACATTTCCTCAAAGATTTTTAATATATACTATGGCTCTCAACATCTAGAGAACCCATTTAAGTTTTGAGGAACATTTAGCAAGACAAAACTAGTAATCAATAGCTCATATTTTGTTAAATGCTGCCTAGAAGCATCAAGAAAATAAAACTGCTATGGCCTGGAGAATTCCATGGACTGTTTAGCCCATGGGGTCGCAAAGAGTCGGAGAAGACTAAACGACTTTCACTTTCCAAGGTGCCTTTGGGCTATAGTGTTTCTATTAATTGATGATTGGGTTTCCTAGGCGGTGCTGCTGGTAAAGAACCCACTTGCCAGTGCAGGAGACATAAGGGATGTGAGTCCGATCCCTGGCTCAGGAAGTTCCACTGGAAGAAGGTTTGGCAACCCACTTCAGCATTCTTGCCTGGAAGATCCCATGGACAGAGGAGCCTGATGGGCTACAGTCCATAGGGTCACAAAGAGTTGGGCACAATTGAAGCCACAGAACACACACACACATAAACTGATTAGTTAGATAAATGGGTCACACTACAGGTCTTTGGAGAGGACCTCATAAAAGGGCCTACATTTTTTCCAGATACATATAAAAGATATTTAGAGAGATAGAATAGACTTTGACGACAATAATTCTCCATCTCTCTATCTATCTAGAATAAAAGCATGGCATGAATGTACATTCGTATGTGATGACACACACTGACATATTAGGATCTGTTAGAATCAGTTAGGATTTGTACTTGGCTTTAATAACAGACCTCAAAAACTCAGTGGTTTAAACAATTTGAGTTTTTTTTTTTTTTCCTTTCACAACACTGTGCTTCTAGAAACTGGAGAGGGACCTGGCTCTGCCTTTCGGCATCAGATCTTTAGCACAGATCTGGTTATCTCATGGTTGCAGAATGACTTATTACATCTATAGTCATCATATCTGCATTATGGTCAGGAAGACCCTAAAGGGTGACAAAGACAAAGGTGTGTTGAGTTAGATCCCACTACCAAGCCCTACTCAACAATTTATGTTAATATTTTATTGGCAAGAACTTGGTCCCATGGCTATCTCTATTTGCAGGGAAGGCTGAGAAATACAGTTTCTTTACTGGGGATCCTGGGTTCTGTTAGTAAGAAATAAAGAGAGAGTGAATACAAGGTAGACAACTGGAGTTGTTGTTGTAACTTGTTCTTTAGTTTGCCACAGGTCTTGAAGGCTGTCTCAGATAAAGATATTTGGATGAACATCCAGGTAACAACTTAATGTCTGAGAAAGCAACTGGAGCCATTGATCATCAACAGAGATTGCCAAGAAACGTATTTCCAGATTTCCAAATACCAAAAAAAAAAAAAAAAAAGCGCTAGGGTCAACTGTTGGAAAAGATATTGGGACAGGACAAAAGTGTATATATTCCCAGATGCTTTTGATGCAGGGAAGAATAATAATAAGACTTTCTTTTTTTTTTTTTTTTAGATATAATAAAATGTTTAATGAATAATACACAAAGAAGAAAACAAGCAAAATAAAACTAAAATAAAAGTGATCCTAGGAACAATGACTTGGTAAATAAAATGCTTGATCATTTATAGGTTTTAAAATCATTGAAAAAATTTCAAAAAACTGTCTTGGACAATTCATGGCTGAAAGTATACTAGAACTTTTCTTAAAATGCAGTAAATATTGAAAATAACATTGAAATATTCAATCTGGGATAAGCTTTCATTTGATTTATTCTTATATTAGACTAATACTCTAGTAACCTCAGGATTTTTACAGTCTATACATTTTATCAATATTTAGGCTAATATTTCAATAAATTAATTTTGTTTATAAAAGCACTGTTGGCTCTTAAAAGATTGTTGGAGGAATCCTCATTAATGAGTGCCAAAAATACCTTCTGCATGAGGCTTCTAATACCTAAAATGCTCTCACAGTGGTGATTATCTTGACCTGTAGATGCAAGATCGCTGGGGTCTGAAAATAGGATCAGGTGATACAATCTATATTAATATCAGAGAACGTTGTAGTTGCCATGACTCCAAGCTATCTTGGTTTTCTATTTCTTTTTTCTTCTCCTTGTTTCTTTTCTTCCATATGCTCTCAAATTATGGATTTTTGTTAAAAGCACAGTCCTTTGCTCTTCCTTTTTTCTTAATGATGCATTTTCCCTTCACATTGGCCTCACATTAAGATATCATCTAGAATATAAAGGAGCTGGATAGCTATTTTCTAAGATCAGTTTTAAAATTAAAATCCCATGATTCTTACTATTATGACTTCATAATCTACATAATTAGGCCTGTAGCTGATCATCTATGATCATTTTTGAGCTCTGATCACAAATTTCTATATTCTTTTTAGATATGTCTGCTTGTGACGTCTTCTGTCACAGATATCAGTTCTAATTTTTTTTGGTGTGGACCATTTTTAAAAGTCTTTATTGAATTTGTTACAATAGTGCTTCTATTTCTTTTTTTAATTTTTAAGAATTTTTTGGTTTTTCGGCTGAAAGGCATGTGGGATCCTAGCTGCTCAACCAAGGGTTGAACCCACATCCCCTGCAGTAGAGGGTTAAGTGTTAACCACTGGACAACCAGGAAAATCCCAGGTCAAGCTAGTTTAGACTGGTAGTCACTAACTCAACTAACATGTATCTATTTTATGCCCTGAGAAGGCTAATAAATCTAACTGACTGTCCAATGTGTGGGTTGTGGTGACAGTAAGGTAAGATTTCAATACACCCTTCTTGAATAAAGTAATGGGCCTTTCAGACCACAACCAAACCCAATCAGTCTGAACTCAGCAACGTGCCAAATACACAGCTTTATGCACCCCAAATGGGGTTTAAAAACAGTAATGATGGAAGAGTGCATTGCCAACAAAATATGATTATACCCACAGAGAAATGGTTCACAAATGGAAAACTGAGAAATAACAACAGAAAGATTATATTAGGTTAGGAAAATCATCAAAATTGGGTTGGTTTAGAAGATACAACTTGCTTCTTCTATGAGCTTCAGGAAGATTTGACTGCTCTAAGAATAACTAAGGGGCTATCTGCTTTGGAGAACCTTTAAAAATTTATCATGGAACATTTAGTATCTCATGGTTCCATCTTGCTTTACTCTTAAAATTAGGACAGAACTGAGCTATATGCAGGTTAGCATCTTATGCAATGTGATTGCTCAATAAACACTTAAAATCATGTTTTATAAGAACTGGAAGGGTACTTGGAGATCAGCTAGTCCCACCTTCTGTCTCCTCATTATTTTAAAGATGAAAACATTGAAACCGGAGAAACTGTGAGACACATTGGCAGATTGGTATAAAGATCTGTTCACTAGACAGACAATGCTTTCTTAGAATATATCCACTGACCATTTCTCTTAGACTTCAATAACTCAGAACATTTATCAAAAGTTAATTGTTTCCATAAAACATGTCAATAAAGTTACAATCCACATGATTACAAGAACCATGGGTATAGGAATCATGAATGGAAAATGCTGACTTTTGATAAGTTCTCATTGAATGAACACTCATTTTTCCTTTATAAATGAAAAGTCTGCAATGAAGGCATGGTAAAAATTATTCACAAAATAGATCACTGAATCTTGGCTGTTTGAAAACTATTTGCACACATATTACATTCTATTTTAAATGGCAAATCATTTTCATAATTGATTACTGCATTTATTTTCTTAAATACCTGATTATTCCAATGATTAAACTAATTAGATTTAATTATTACATGTACGTTCCCCCAGCTCTTGTCAGAATCCCTACTCTTTGGGGTCATCAAACCAAAAACATTCCCTTGTCTTTAGAATTTAAAACTGTTTATCACTTTCCTTCTGGTACAATGAATTCCATTTTTAGTAATTTCAGAATGAATCATATTTAGGGATAATGATCCATCTTTGCTTTGCAGTGTTTAAAGAATTTGAGAGGATTTCTGCTTCTTGTCCTGACATGGGAGGAGGGTGAACATTTTCCTTCCCAGGCAGAGTAGGGATTAGACACGGCTATTTCTGTTCTGCCAGGGACGGTCTCTCCATGCCCCTTCACACTGGATAGGTCTCTTCCTGAAGATTAGGAGATAATGCATCTGGAATAACATGAGCTCATCCAGGTTTGTGGTTTATCTGATCAAATCCCAAAAATCTCATAGTCCATCTGGCTGCACATACATTTGGGTAACGTTTAAACATCACAGGGCCAACAACTTGAAAATAGGAGAAGAAAAGAACGTTCCATCTTTGAGTTCAGGCTAAACATTCCTCTGCCTTCGGTGATGTTTTCCTTTCAGCAGCTCAGAGAGCGTTGTTGGCAGAAGCCTCTTCAGTGTGTTTGTTGTTCCTGTAGTAGGATGTGCTCAGCAGGCCCTCCGAAGGAAGCGTGAACAGAGCCCAGATGCAGCCCATCCCCCTGGCTACAGCAAAAGTTTAAAAGGTGTGAAAACATGAATCTAGAGATGGAGTCGATTATCCTTTTGACATTCATTTCTGGGGAGAGCATCCCTATCCTGGGCAAAGCCACAGAATGTGACAGACAGAAATATTTGGCCTTTGGTTAATAGGTAGTTTTCAGTACAAGACATAAGTAGGCAGTTTAGCACTAGTTCAGGGCCTGGAGTTTGAAATAAAACAGATCACAGTTGGAGGACAGGCTTTGATACCTGGTAGACCTGTAACTGGGCTTCCCAGATGGCTCAATGGTAAAGAATCTGCCTGCCAAGCAGGAGACTCAGGTTCTGTCCCTGGTTTGGAAAGATCCCCTGGAGAAGGAAATGGCTACCCACACTAGTATTCTTGTCTGGGACATCCCAGGGACAAAGGGCTACCATCTATGGGGTTGCAAAAGAGTCAGACATGACTTAGTGACTAAATGACAATAGACCTGTGACTAGCAGGTCGCCTTCTCACATCTGAATGCAGGAGGATGAGGACCTAGCCCACGTCTCAGGATTCTTGTAAGCATCACACTGGATGAGGGATGTGAAGTAAATGGACAACACAAAGTCTGTCAAAGTGATTTACTACTATTTGCATGCAATAGATAGCAACTGATAAAGCAGAACGGATAATCTACCCTGTTGAGAACTTATTTCTGAAGCTTTCATAGATTTCTTACTAGATATACAGGTTAAACAAACAAACAAACAAAACCCTCTGTGGGCCAAAATACTCTCCCCAACACTGCTGATTAGTGTAGTAGAACATTTCTGGAGGACAATTTGTTAATATAAATTAAAAGCCCTAGGCAAGTGCATATGCTTTACCTAAAAATTCAAGTTTTTATATTTGAAATTTCCCCAAGGAAATAATCAGAATTATAAGCAAAGAGTAAACATAAAATATCCACCACAATGTATTTTTCATTGACATGGTATTATTTATAATAGTGAATCTCCAAAACCCGAACAGTGGGGTAGAACTTCTACATGTAATGGAATACATTTATAGTTATCAGAAATCTTGGTTCAGAAAAGTCTTCCATGATAAGCTGTCTTTAATATACTATTAAATTAAAAAAAAAAACACACACACAAGATAGTTATGAAGCAGCACAAATGTAATGAGAGCAATTGTTCTAAAATCTAGAAACATATATGGCAAAATGGCAGTTCTCTGGGTTGTGGGATTACAAATTATTTTTATCTTCTTCTTAGAGTTTCTTTAATTTTTTTTTTAAAGTTAAATTCTGTATATAGTCACTTTAAAAAGGAACATAGAAGAGAAATAGTTATTTTTTCCTTTCAAGTGTTCTTCACTGTCCTAAATTCCCCCTCTTGATGCCCTACATACCCCTACTTCCAAAAACCTGAGGCTACCTAGACAACTATTGACACAGATACGTTCAAATGTAAAAATACAAATTTCCTAACAGCTGAGTCATCTAATTAAAAGCACACTTGTTGAAATGACAAAGAGAAAAATAAAAATAATTACTATAGAGCTCTTGATTTTTTTTTTTTTGATAATGAACAATTTGGGTTTAAATTGCAGCTAAATAAAATATCAGAAAAAGTAATCAAGTTTAGCATGAATAAAGCCTTGGCAAATATTTTAAAGATATTTCCAAATATATGAATAATCAAAAAGTATTCCACAGAATATTCTGGGACATCTTTTGGTGCCTAAAAGGGACTTCCAAAGGCCAGACCATTCAACAAGCATGAAGTGAAGTGGACATCTGGTGATTTTTCTCAAGATAATGGTATTCTTCATGCCATGTAGTAGATAATGATAACCTCAAAATTCACTATTTAGAATTCTTCTCACTAAAAGTCCTGAACAATTTAACAGGCAAGTATGAAAATCACAATGGCCTGATTCTTTGACAAGTTAGAAGTCAAATTTTCACAAATGTGTAAAAGATTAATTTTCTGTGATTGGAAACAAATACTTCAGTTTTAGCATAGAACTGGAGAAACCAAATAATGAAAAACTATTAACTTTCTTTCCCCCCTAATATAATATGAAATAAAACAAATAATTCTCAGTCATGAATTTATAAAAAGTGTTTCTGTACCTTCAGTGGCCTATCTACTTATTAAATATTTATTTCTTTAATACCTGCTCTTGAAAGACAAGTTTCAGAATGAGGCTCTGAGGTTTTGTGACCCCAGAAGAGACTCTCAACTGGTTAACACTGATTGTTTTGGGCCAGTTACCACAGAAGTACTTGACTAGTGTGCAGAAAAGTCTTTAATTTTCAACCACAGTTTAGAATCACATGTAGCTAAAATATAAACAAACACAAGCATTAAGATTCTCTAGATCATGGAGGTTTATCAACCTCCACCAGCAGAAGCAAACAGATAAAAGGGAAAGATCAAATAGGGCTCATCAGGACACACCTGGATATTTGCAGGACATTGAAAGACTGATAGATGCATTCCTGAGTTATTTTATTTTTTCTATTTTTTAAAAAATTTTTTCTCACTTAAGTTATTACAGAATATTGAGCAAAGTTGCCTGTACCATACAGTAGGTCCTTGTTGGTTCTCTATTTTAAATATAGCATTGCATACTTGTCAATCCCAAACTTCCAGTCTATCCCTCTTCCCTGCCCCTTAACCATAATATCGTTCTCTAAGTCTGTGACTCTGTTTCTGTTTTATAGATACATTCATTTGTATCATTTTTTTTTAAGATTCCACATATACGTAACATCACATGATATTTGTCTTTGTCTGACTCACTTCACTTAGTGTGATAATCTCTAGGTCCATCCATCTTGCTGCAAATGGAATTATTTCATTCTTTTTTATGTCTGAGTAGTATTCCATTGTATATATGTACCACAGTTTCTTTACCAGTTCATCTGTCGATGGACAATTAGGTTACTTCCTTGTCCTGGCTATTGTATAACATGACGCAATGAATATTGGGGTGCATGTATACTTTCAAGCCAAGTTTTTCTCTGGATATGTGCCCAAGAGTGGGATTGTTGGATTGTATGGTAGCTCTATTTTTTTTTTTTTAGGGAACTTTTTTTAAATGGTAAAACATGGAAAATATGACCTGACAAATGAATTGCCAACTATTCCTAACATTATGGTGAAATCTAACAAGTACTCTGAGTGAATTACAACCCTGCAAACTTCAGGCTACTTTCAATAGTTGTAGTGATTCTGTGACTGTAGAAGGATTAGGTGGCTTGATCCTGACACAACTCTTCCAATTAGCACTATGTTAATTTCTGGAAGTTTTACTTCTAAGGCTTTAAGGACACCAGGCTTTGATCCCAAGATATTGAGGACCTTAACTGCTCTAGACCTGCTCTGTCTGTCTTTTGGATTACATAAAAAAGCTCTTCAGGCTTTGCCAAGACACCCTGCTGCCTCCTTTTTTGGAGATGAGCTTGATTTGGGATGATTTCTTACAATTTCTCACCTTGTTGAGGTTAGAGCAGGTATGAGATGATGAGCAGAACTTGAACTCCTGACCTTGCCACATTGCTTTCCAGCCCTGACAAACCACAATAAAAATACATCAACTGGCTAGATGTAACACGTGTCAGTGAGGCCTCAGAAATCCTGACTGTATGCCATGGAACATTAGAAAATTGTTTATCCTGCATGGCCAGCAATACCGACTATCGAAGGCAAAAAGGTTAGACATCATTTTCTAGTTGCAAATTAGAAGGGAACCTATCAGTTGTTTGTTCAAACAAACAACATTCCTGGAGTATCACAAGGACATCTTCTGACACACCACGGCTGCTAGCATACCACTGAGGGCCCACATGTTCCCAAACTGTGGTTGAACTGCACGTCCAGAGTCGGTTCCGTGCTATGGTCTCCTTCTGGGAGACCACGATGAGATGTGATCATCTCCAGGTCACAGAGACTGAGCTCCATTCCCTCGTCTTGCTGGCCTTTAAAAGCCTTGCAGTTCGGCATCTCTGCCATAAAGTGGGAGAGCTGGCATTCTTTAGGACCTGGGGGAGTTGTTGTGTTCCACTGGAATGTGTTGAATGGCTTGTAAATTAGAGTCCCTAATGAAAACTCGCTGGTGTCCAACTGCAGCAATCATCTGGTTAAAATCAGGCAGTAATTCCACTAATTTTACTGCCCTTCTCCCAGCCCTCAACGCCTCATTTAGGAAAAAATGTTTATGTTCCCCTCAAAACACCTGCGTTTTAACTTCAGTCCCCAAAGCAATTATAGTATTATTTTATTTCTTTTTTTTTTTTTTTGGTCTTTCTGTTGTGATGAAGCATTTCTTGCTTTTGTAAAATAAAATATAAAGCATAAAAAACTGTAAAATGCAAGCAGAAAAATCAACCCTGAAATCTTTAACTGTGGTGTGGACAGTCTAGTCTCTTTTTTTTTTTTTTAATTTTTGTACCAAGAGCCTAGTTTCCCAGCTGTTGCCCAGAGTCCTTTAGATATTTTTCAGGAAACAATACAGAAGTTTACATTGTGACTAAATGAGCTCAGGCTTGAACAGAAGAATGATGTGGCTGCCACTTATCCAATTAAAAACCTTCCTTACTGTGGCTTTTCAAACTTTAGTTCCAGGAGGCCCTTCACTTTTATCAACTTAACATCACTTAAAAAAAAAAAAAAAGTGTTTTGATGCCCAAGAAAGAAGAAAGTTCTTTGGAAAATGTTTGAAATAAAGTATGGAAGTTTTTTATTACTGTATCTTTTATCTGCATAAATAGAGAATTACCTGGTAGTTAGTTTTTCTGGTCTCCATTTGCTTAAATTTCCTGAAAGTCAGGTGAAAATTTTTCTCTCAGGTAAAATTTCATAAATTTGTATTACATTTTCTTTCTTAATAGAAAACAGAGGGAAAAGAGTTTTGAGTAACATACACACACATCTCTGTTTCCAAAGCATCACCTTTCCCCCACCCTCTCTTCACTCCAGGTCTGGGAAACATTTGTGAGCTGGGTAGGCATTCTGGGTAATGATATGCAAATGAGCCCACCAGTTAACAGAATTTCCTTGTCCAATAATGAAATTGTACCAACATGTAGGTTTTTAAATTGGAGCCAGGCTTACCCAGGCCAGATGTGCAAACAGGAGCACGTGGTCCTGGTTTTAGAGACTGGAGCGGCGATGCCGCGTGGGGCGGGTTGGAAGGGAAAACCACGTGACAGGCTACTGACTGAAGAAACAGAAATGGCTGAAGAGCCTCTCCTGTGCTGCATATTAGCCATGCGCGGGTACCCGTACACTTCCGTTCACTGGGGGGAGTCACCACGATGTACCCCCAAGCCTGCCCCTGAGGCCGACCTAGAGTGGCTGCCTTGGTCTGGCTGTGGGAAGGCTCACTTTAAGCTTGCTGTTCTCAGGGTCCTGATCGAGGCCCTCACCTCAATCTGAGTGATAGCCTGAGGCACTTAGGTTACTCCACACCTAGAGAGGTTCTGTTTTCCTTCCTTTATCCCGAGTGTTAATCCTCCTGAAATGCAGAGTAAGGAACAAAAACTGATCTTCCATGTCCTATACTACCCATTGGGCATCCTTAGAAAATGTGGTGGTCACTACTGACAGAGAGGAGCTGAATTCACAGCTTTAATCCCTACCACCTGAGAGGCAAGTCAGTACCTGGTGCTTCCTACTTAGAAAACCAAAGTGATACTGTTAGCTCTGTAACAGTAAAAGAGAAGTGCCTGTTGAGAAAATCTAAAGGAACTGGAGAGAAACCCAACGAGCTTAAATTGAAATTTGGAAAATAGCTTAAAGCAGGGTTTCAAAGCTTTCTTTTTTTTGAAGTGAAGCAATACCTTACCAATTCTTTTTTAAAACTGAAAGCGAAAAAAGTATATTATAGATGTCACAATTAGTGCTCATTATGTGACCAAGGCTCACTGAGGATGAGAAAATGAGCAAACATTTGGATATACTTCCCCAGGATGATGGATATATTTAACTGATGGCTATTGAATTTATCAGGGTCAGTTAGCATAATGAAAACATATTTTATTAGGCTGTTAAAGGGATAAATTGTTTTCATATTTATTCATCTGTTCCCAAGGCTAATTTGGGGAGTTTAAAACATGCTTTTCATGTTTCCAAAATGAACAGCTAAATAAATAAAGCATTAGTTTGAGAACAGAAGTATCCACCATAGATGTAACACAGTATTTCTCCCCAGTATAGACCTAAGTAATGATTTTCTGATTGTTCATCCATCACAGTAAATAGTCCCCAGAATTCCCAGGCTAATAACAAATAAAAGTGAAAATATACATCAGTAAGGAAAAAACAAAACCACACACACAAGAAGGCAAAACAGCTTAGGTCAGCTTGATGCTTGTTAAATGAAACACAAAAATGAATACTACTCTATTCGTTAGTTAAGCTGAGAACATTTTTGCTTTAATTCACTGCTGAGTGCATTCTTAAGGACTGAATAATATGAATAATCTGGAAAATCCCCATTCTATTTTGCTCATTTCAAAACCAACATTCCCAACTCAAATGAAACTTTTAGATACTGACTCCCAAAGCCTGTTTGGGGTTGTAACATTTTTCAGGGAGGAAAAACTTTCACATGAGGTGATGCCCACTTTGACACCTAGCAGTAGAGTCTACACATTCTAGCCTGCACTCCAGCCCCTTAGCTGGCAAGCTCACTCTTTGAATGTTATAGCAAGAACTCTGACCTGACTTTTCTTTGATAATGGGTTTTATTTTATTTTTTAATATATTTTTAAATTGAGGTATAGTTGATTCACAACATTGTGATAATTTCTGCTGTGCAGCAAAGTGACTCAGTTACATGTACAAATACATACATATATATATGTGTGTG
>SJYX01018526.1:228640-350813 GCA_006410675.1 Oreotragus oreotragus
AAAAAAAAAAAAAAAGTGTTTTGATGCCCAAGAAAGAAGAAAGTTCTTTGGAAAATGTTTGAAATAAAGTATGGAAGTTTTTTATTACTGTATCTTTTATCTGCATAAATAGAGAATTACCTGGTAGTTAGTTTTTCTGGTCTCCATTTGCTTAAATTTCCTGAAAGTCAGGTGAAAATTTTTCTCTCAGGTAAAATTTCATAAATTTGTATTACATTTTCTTTCTTAATAGAAAACAGAGGGAAAAGAGTTTTGAGTAACATACACACACATCTCTGTTTCCAAAGCATCACCTTTCCCCCACCCTCTCTTCACTCCAGGTCTGGGAAACATTTGTGAGCTGGGTAGGCATTCTGGGTAATGATATGCAAATGAGCCCACCAGTTAACAGAATTTCCTTGTCCAATAATGAAATTGTACCAACATGTAGGTTTTTAAATTGGAGCCAGGCTTACCCAGGCCAGATGTGCAAACAGGAGCACGTGGTCCTGGTTTTAGAGACTGGAGCGGCGATGCCGCGTGGGGCGGGTTGGAAGGGAAAACCACGTGACAGGCTACTGACTGAAGAAACAGAAATGGCTGAAGAGCCTCTCCTGTGCTGCATATTAGCCATGCGCGGGTACCCGTACACTTCCGTTCACTGGGGGGAGTCACCACGATGTACCCCCAAGCCTGCCCCTGAGGCCGACCTAGAGTGGCTGCCTTGGCCTGGCTGTGGGAAGGCTCACTTTAAGCTTGCTGTTCTCAGGGTCCTGATCGAGGCCCTCACCTCAATCTGAGTGATAGCCTGAGGCACTTAGGTTACTCCACACCTAGAGAGGTTCTGTTTTCCTTCCGTTATCCCGAGTGTTAATCCTCCTGAAATGCAGAGTAAGGAACAAAAACTGATCTTCCATGTCCTATACTACCCACTGGGCATCCTTAGAAAATGTGGTGGTCACTACTGACAGAGAGGAGCTGAATTCACAACTTTAATCCCTACCACCTGAGAGGCAAGTCAGTACCTGGTGCTTCCTACTTAGAAAACCAAAGTGATACTGTTAGCTCTGTAACAGTAAAAGAGAAGTGCCTGTTGAGAAAATCTAAAGGAACTGGAGAGAAACCCAACGAGCTTAAATCGAAATTTGGAAAATAGCTTAAAGCAGGGTTTCAAAGCTTTCTTTTTTTTGAAGTGAAGCAATACCTTACCAATTCTTTTTTAAAACTGAAAGCGAAAAAAGTATATTATAGATGTCACAATTAGTGCTCATTATGTGACCAAGGCTCACTGAGGATGAGAAAATGAGCAAACATTTGGATATACTTCCCCAGGATGATGGATATATTTAACTGATGGCTATTGAATTTATCAGGGTCAGTTAGCATAATGAAAACATATTTTATTAGGCTGTTAAAGGGATAAATTGTTTTCATATTTATTCATCTGTTCCCAAGGCTAATTTGGGGAGTTTAAAACATGCTTTTCATGTTTCCAAAATGAACAGCTAAATAAATAAAGCATTAGTTTGAGAACAGAAGTATCCACCATAGATGTAACACAGTATTTCTCCCCAGTATAGACCTAAGTAATGATTTTCTGATTGTTCATCCATCACAGTAAATAGTCCCCAGAATTCCCAGGCTAATAACAAATAAAAGTGAAAATATACATCAGTAAGGAAAAAACAAAACCACACACACAAGAAGGCAAAACAGCTTAGGTCAGCTTGATGCTTGTTAAATGAAACACAAAAATGAATACTACTCTATTCGTTAGTTAAGCTGAGAACATTTTTGCTTTAATTCACTGCTGAGTGCATTCTTAAGGACTGAATAATATGAATAATCTGGAAAATCCCCATTCTATTTTGCTCATTTCAAAACCAACATTCCCAACTCAAATGAAACTTTTAGATACTGACTCCCAAAGCCTGTTTGGGGTTGTAACATTTTTCAGGGAGGAAAAACTTTCACATGAGGTGATGCCCACTTTGACACCTAGCAGTAGAGTCTACACATTCTAGCCTGCACTCCAGCCCCTTAGCTGGCAAGCTCACTCTTTGAATGTTATAGCAAGAACTCTGACCTGACTTTTCTTTGATAATGGGTTTTATTTAAACATTCCCAACTCAAATGAAACTTTTAGATACTGACTCCCAAAGCCTGTTTGGGGTTGTAACATTTTTCAGGGAGGAAAAACTTTCACATGAGGTGATGCCCACTTTGACACCTAGCAGTAGAGTCTACACATTCTAGCCTGCACTCCAGCCCCTTAGCTGGCAAGCTCACTCTTTGAATGTTATAGCAAGAACTCTGACCTGACTTTTCTTTGATAATGGGTTTTATTTTATTTTTTAATATATTTTTAAATTGAGGTATAGTTGATTCACAACATTGTGATAATTTCTGCTGTGCAGCAAAGTGACTCAGTTACATGTACAAATACATACATATATATATGTGTGTGCGTGTGTGTATATATATATATATTCTTTTTCATACTCCTTTCCGTTACGGTTCATCCCAGAAAATTGAAAGTAGTTCCGGGCACAGCACAGGAGGACTTTGTTGTTTATCCATTCTATTGATATATGTAAGTTTGCGTGTACTGACTCCAAACTCCTACGCTGATTTTCTCTTCAATTAATTTCTTCTCAGATTCAATCACTGGCTTTCTCCCCACTGCTTCCTCCTTACATGCTTAAGTACCATCATGACTGGAACATCATCTTTCTTTTCAGCTCCTCTCCTGCTATACCTTTTGTGCTCAGTTGTATCAGATTCTTTGGTGACCCTATGGACTGTAGCCCGCTAATCTTCTCTGTTTGTGGGGTTGCCCAGGCAAGAATACCGGAGTGGATTGCCATTTCCTCCTCCAGGGGATCCTAGAGACCCAGGGATCGAATTTGCCTCTCCTACATTGGCAGGTGGATTCTTTACCACTGTGCTACCTGGGAAGTCCCCATCCTACACTTGATCTTAGCCAAAAGGCCAAGAAGTGACACCTTATTCTGCCTCATCCCTCTCCAACATGACCTGCCCACCATCCTCCAGGGACACTGGGCTGGCATACCTGTGCCTTGGCCTGTAGTGTTCTCTTTTTTAACTTGACAGTAGCCTTAGAGTTCAGAATTTCTAAACCACTTCTTTGATAATAAGCTCTTAAAGGACAGGGATGGAAGTTAGGTTAACATATTATCATGATCAATCACACCTTAACAATAGGGGGATGACATGGTTAGATAGATAATTATTGCTGGAGGAAAGTGTTGGCTAAATCACCCTTCAGGCTTTATGAGGAAGAAAAAGCAAAGAAGGGAATTTCAATGCCAAGTAAAGTAAGCTGGCTTGGAAGCCTCAAGTGTAGATGTGTTCTCTTCTGTGTCAAGGAAAACACAGGTATATCGGTTGTGTGAAATGCACCTTTGGCCAAAGAGCAAACTTGGATAGGAAACCAAAGAAGAACGAGATGGATCAGAAGAGGTTGTCAGTCGGTGAGGACGTAGAAGCTGATCCCAGGCACATGTAGGCTGTTACAGAAGCTGGCATCTCTCTCCACACCCAAGTAGCAGCAATCTAGGCCACAATTTACATTTTACATTTGTGTTAGTGCTTAGCACTGGGTAGTGGAAGTGGTCGGTAGATTAGAGAGAAACAGACCGAGCAGCAGTGGATGAACAGGCAGGCATGCAAAATGGGCAACAAAGGGCAGATAGACGTGTTTGCTTCGCCTTTAAACCAACATGTGTGTAATTAACAGCTCCAATTCATGATTTAATTTCCCCAACATATTACTCTTTATTGCAAACCCTTCATGGAACATTGTCATTTGGCTCTGAATCAGAAAGATGCTTCAAGACAGGCCTGACACAGTTTCCTTCGGTTGCTTGGGACTGAATTTGGTGCTTTTGACAGACAGCACCTGGATTGCAAAGCCTGAATGCGCTTTTCACCTCTGGAGTAGGTGTAGCGAGGAATTTAGCTGAACAACATGGTACGTTCTTGTTACTGTGACACTGCCTAGGGATTAGCAAGTCCACCTTGGGAACTGTGACTTCTGTCCTGCTCAATTATTTGTCTCTCTACCAAGACCACCTACAATTGCTAATTAACACACATTGTAAAGAAATTTATTGTAAAAAGCCCTTGATTTGGCTTCATTCTCCCCTTCCTGGTTCAGAAATTCATATGGTAACAGTTTCCAGAATCTTCTAAGGAAACTAGATGTGAAACAGAAACAAAAGCTAAATTCTCCATTTCTCAAATGGAAAACAAAACACACACATACACAGCAACCCCCCTGCAAAAAACAAACAAACAAACCTGCTGAATGTCTTTAATGCTATCAATTTGGTAGTATAGAATGTGATACAGACTGAGAGAGAACATATCTTGTAGACAGAGGGAAGAGTGAAAATACTGGGATATTGTGAAATTCATTGAATATTCTTAAATTTTCATGGTAAGGTGTGACAGGTTCAGCTTCAATAATCATCTCTAAAGTACATAGGAGCAAAAGAAGAAAAATTGGTCACAAGGAAATATGAATTATTTAAAAGATGACTCCACTCACACTAAAAGGAAATTAACAGCATACGGTTCTCTTAATAATTCAAACAAAATTCTCTGCTTTCCCTTAATCAATTGTATGTTTTAACTAAAGTATTTTTCTGCCGGAAATATTCCAGTAATTTCTTCAACTGTCCACTCTGTGTACACACAGGCAGAAAGTACACATTCGAGAATGTTCTATAATTAATTTTAAGTGAAAGAACAATGTGCTGACAAGTAAAGTAGGGAGCCCATTATCTGAACAATTGGAACCTCACTTACAAATGTGGGTAAACTCTTTTTTCCCTTTTCTTAAACATACAGATATCGTGCAAACAGAAAAAGATATTTCCATTTGCAAAAGGGCTTTTTCGTTTTGTACATCTGCAGACACAAAAAAAGCCATACTCAACCACAAATTAGATCAGGGAGCTAAAACAAGCTCATATTATAACAGGCCACAGGTCTGTGAAAAATATACTGTCTTTTGGGGTTGGAATTTTTTTACAGTAAAGCAAAGGAAAAGTCATTTTATGATAAAATATCATACCATCTGTTCTTGCATGTAAGAAAATTTGGCTGAACTGATCCAATTTACAGCAAGTTAAAATGGGTAGGTCTAAAATCCTTTCACCCTCAACCTTTGGTGGTTCAGCATGTGTAAGAAAAATACAGTTGAGAGAAGAGAAAATATAGTAATTCTATTTTAAATTCTTGGCCCAGTTCCTACACTTTGTGGCATGTACCTGGTATGTTAGGGAAAAAAACCTCATATACTTGCATGCTTCTAGAAAGAATCACCTTTCATCTCCAGTTAAGTAGGTATCCTAGCCAAATGGTACATGAATGCCTTAATTTTAATCCAGGAAAGAGGTTTGAACTGGAAATACTCAAAACCACAACTTTGAAATGGCATAGGGTTGTCTAAAATCCTACATTTCTGTGGTTATAAAATTGAGTAATGCTTTTAAGATTGTATGAAATTAACAGCTTTATTTTGCAAAAGACATATGTTGATTCTTGAATCTCCCCAGCTTTAATTTTAGTTCTACTTAGTTCTTGAAAGGTACCATATATATGAAATCTACACTGTATTTGTCAATGTATTTTGATGTTCTATTGAATGTTCTCCAGTTCAAAAAAGTAGTAATATCCATGAATATATTACTTTTATATTAAATCCAGTATATATCAAGAGTGAAAAAATATCTAAACAGATAATTAAAACATTTGGTGGAGGAGAATAAAATAATGATGATGAGTCTATAGAGATTTAAAAAAATTATAACTTAAGCTCTATGTTGTTTTATTTTTCCCTCTTAGAGGATTGTATTATGATATTTAGTTTTGAAAGTAACCTCAACTTTGAAAAATCATCTAAAATGGAAGACTTAGCTTATATTTTAAGTAGATACTCCTTCATTCTCACATAACCACATATCTACTATAACTTTTCAGTATAACTGCCTGCCAAATTTCACTAAAGTTTTTAGTTTCTTAGGATCTTGGAATAATCCTATATCGAAACCTACAGCAAATGCTTTGGCTCAAGGCATTAAAATAGCTGATAATGCAGATCACCCTCCCAAGGTCAAGGATCTAATTTTTAAAGCTAGAGAAATTAGTTTTACCCTCCTTCTAACTCAAGGTGGGACAAGCCAGACAGAATACATGCTCACAATTTTACAGTAGGTGGGTTGTCATGTTGTAGATGAAACTTCATGCAAGAAACAAAGGGAAGTGGGAATATTCTTTTAGTGTTGGCATAATATGAAAGACAATGTGAATAATTTGTATTTGAATTATCTGGTTCGGCCTTAGTACCAATTAAGTTAACAGGATAAATTATCATATGGCAGGACATTTAAGCAGAGAGTTAAGATAAATACTTGAAGGACTCATTTACAAACTCAGTTAATAATGCTTTCAGTCCTAATTATTGAGTTTGGCTATCTAAATAGTTGATCTATTTGCTGTATAATTATACAACTGCTTAATTCTCCAAGCTGAGTTATTGAGAAGATTCAATGAAATAGTATATTTAAAGAATTTAGTAGCATCTTCTCTACATGTTTACCTCTTTCCCACTTCACTCAATCCTTATTGCAACCCACAAGTTTGTGGGCAGGTCTCCTGTTAGAAAAACAAAACAGAACTGTGTCATGACATTTTTCAAATCAGTGCCATTTTATTTTATGCAAATTACACCATCTAATTTGGTCACAAGACAGTTCAACTGTTAGAGCTACAAGCCAGGACTACATCTGGAAGACCAAAGCGGAAGAAAGAGTTCCTTCCAGGAGTATCGGTGAGTCAAAATATTTGAAACAGAATTCAACAAAGAGGATAACATTGTGAGGATGCATTATATGTGCTGTCTTATTTAATCCTCACAAGAATCCTGTAAGATTAAATGAATGGTGTTATAGAAGACACTGAGTTTCAGTGAGACACAATAATATGCTTGAAGTTCCATAACAGTTAAATGGGAGAAATAAGACACTAACCCAGGTTTTTCTTGCCCCAAGCCTTTCTTCTTTTCAGTCCACGTTTCCTCCTTTGGACACACTGCCATTCACCTAGTGGGCATAGCACACGTTTCACCTGATACAATGGATAACACAGAGGAAGTCACCTCTTCAGCTAAAATTTTACAGATTGGCCAATTTACTTGGGCTTTTAATGGCAGCAGCAGAAGATGCCATTAGCCTGAAGTTTTCACATGGGTCTTCAAATGAGATGATTTGTTTTACTGATTTAAACAAATATTGATCAGTGAGTTGAGAGCTATAATTTCTATGGAATGGAGGGTCAGCCTCAAGTGAATGGTTTGCTGAGGTATACCCACTGGAATTTCACATTCTTCCAGGGGTACTCTTGGGGAGTTACACAGAGCCCTGTGTGATTCTGGGATCAGTCAGTGAGAAAAGAGGGTAACAAAGAGGATTTGGGGTAGTTATTCCACATTTGAATCTCAAAGGAAAGTTATTTATTCTAAGGGTCAGATATAGGGAAAGGAGTATGTCAAGGCTGTAAATTGTCACCCTGCTTATTCAACTTATTTAATATATTTAACTTATATGCAGAGTATATCATGAGAAACTCTGGGCTGGATGAAGCACAAACTGGAATCAAGATTGCTGGGAGAAATATCAATAACTTCAGATATGCAGATGACACCACCCTTATGGCAGAAAGCAAAGAAGAACTAAAGAGCCTCTTGATGAAAGTGAAAGAGGAGAGTGAAAAAGTTGGCTTAAAGCTCAACATTCAGAAAACTAAGATCATGGTATCTGGTCCCATCACTTCATGGCAAATAGATGGGGAAACAGTGGCCGACTTTATTTGTTTGGGCTCCAAAATCACTGTATATGGCGATTGCAGTCATGAAAGCCTCTTGATGAAAGTGAAAGAGGAGAGTGAAAAAGTTGGCTTAAAGCTCAACATTCAGAAAACTAAGATCATGGTATCTGGTCCCATCACTTCATGGCAAATAGATGGGGAAACAGTGGCCGACTTTATTTGTTTGGGCTCCAAAATCACTGTATATGGCGATTGCAGTCATGAAATTAGAAGATGCTTACTCCTTGGAAGGAAAGTTATGACCAACCTAGACAACATATTAAAAAACAGAGATATCACTTTGCCAACAAAGGTCCATCTAGTCAAGGCTATGGATTTTCCAGTAGTCATGTATGAATGTGAGGGTTGGATTATAAAAGAAAGCTGAGTGCCAAAGAATTGATGCTTTTGAACTGTGGTGTTGGAGAAGACTCTTGAGAGTCCCTTGGACTGCAAGGAGATCCAACCAGTCCATCCTAAAGGAAATCAGTCCCAAATATTCATTGGAAGGACTGATGCTGAAGGTGGAACTCCAATACTTTGGCCACCTGATATGAAGAAATGACTCATTTGAAAAGACCCTGATGCTGGGAAAGATTGAGGGCAGGAGGAGAAGGGGATGACAGAGGATGAGATGGTTGGATGGCATCACCGCCTCAATGGACATGAGTTTGAGTAAACTCCGGGAGTCGGTGATGAACTGGCATGCTGCAGTCCATGGGGTTGCAAAGAGTTGGACATGACTGAGCGACTGAACTGAACTGACTGGAGGGTCAGAAAAGTGTATTAAATGTCTACAGCCATTCTTACCAACTACATCGCTTTGACCAAGTCCCCCATCTTTGCTAGTCTTGGTTTCATCATCAGCAAAATAAAACCAGCTTGATCTACCAGGCTTGTGATGAGAACCAAATGAGAGGGTCTATATGAAGTTCCTTGAAACATCAAATAAGAAAGCACTGTACAAATACATGAGGATTATTAGCACTTGTCTGTTCCATTCCTGTTGCCAGGCAAAAATCCTTGGCCACTTGCCCTGACCACAACATCCTCAGCACAGGCATGGTGCAGTGTAGAAACCGGAAACAGGCCACTTTCACATTATTTTAAAATTTGCTATGAAATTCTGCCAAAACTTTATAAATACCAGGCAGGGCAATGGGGGTGTTGTAGCACATTCTTTCCACCTCATGAGCCATTGTTTTCTGTTCTGAACTAATAAGTTAAAATGCACTGAGTTGCAGTTGCTTAGCTGGGTCAGCTTGTGAAATGCCTGCTATGTAATGCTTGATTCTAGCCAATTATCTTTAGTTCCTCTCTTTTATTAGTGTTAAATTTGAATTACAAGGGGAAGGGTGGGAGTGGAGTGTGGACCAGGTTCCTAAACCTGTAAGACAGTGAATTCATTTGTATTATTTTATGATTCCTCTTTATAAATATCGTTGGTTTTAGACAACTGCTGACATTTTCGACTACTCCAAACCCATCTTTCCATTTCTTTCTGCTTTAAATTTGTTTCCTAAAATCTGAAGAGGAACTTTTCTGTTGCAAAGTTTGAAGACGAAAAAAAAAACTCACAACAATCTAAAGCTTGTAGTTAACAAAATAAACTGCAGATAAAACCCCTGAAGGTCTTGGCAGCAAATGTTTCCCACTAAAATGGGACTCTGCACTCCTAGTCTGAAACAAATTAGGAAGGAGGGGGAAAAAATCAACAGCTCTGGGGTGAAACTGGGGTTGGTGCTGCCTCATCATTTTTTAACCAAAAATAAAACAAGCAAATTTTGTTTAACGGCAGGTCAAAAAAAAAAAAAAAGAATTAAAAAGTCCCTCATCTGTTCAGTGTAATTACTAACAGAGTGCAGTCTTACCAGCTGCAGGGTTCATGGATAAATGGCGAGAACCATAATTTTCTCTCCCTGGGGTTAAACCTCCAAACTTTGAGACTGTGCCTCTATATTATGCTTTTAATATACCATGAGAAGCCAAGTTAGAATGTTTTTAGAATATATCTCTATTCTTTTCTTAACAGAATGAAATAATCATGTGTAAATACAAAACTTCAAGTTCTAGAAGAAAACAAAAAAACAGTATTATTTCTCCAACATCTATCCTGATCCTCCATGCTTTCTCTAATGACGGTTCTGGTTTTGTCAACTAGAGATGGGTGAAACTGGCTATACTTTAGACTTGTCAGTTGTTGCCAGCTTTCCCCAAATGCTCTATTTTGGAACAACCAGGGAAAGTTCTTCCCTAGTTGTTGTTCAGTCACTAAGTTGGGTCTGACTCTTTGAGACCCCATGGACTGCAGCATGACAGGCTCCCCTGTCCTTCATTATCTCCCAGAGTTTGCTCAAATTCATGTCCATGAGTGTCCATGAATTCATGCTCAAATTCACGTTTGCTCAAATTCATGGGTTGCTGATGCTATCTAACCATCTCATCCTCTGCCACCCTCTTTTCCTTTTGTCTTCAATCTTTCCCAGCATCAGGATCTTTTCCAATGAATCTTTGCATTAAGAGGCCAAGTATTGGAGCTTCAACTTCAGCATCAGACCCTCCAATGAATATTCAGGGTTGACTTTCCCCAGTACTTTTCCCTTAATTTTCAAACCCAAGTGTATATTAAGGAAAATTTGACTCATGTTTTCTGATTCATTTAAGCTTAGTTCATTGAACTTTTTTTCTTTAATAAAACATTTTTAGCATCCAAAACCCAGGAGAAGGTTTTTTAAAAGCATCTTTAAGCCTTTATTTTATTTGCATAAGGATGTCAGATTTGGGCTGAAAGGAAATGGAATCTGAGCTTAAAATTCCCAATTTGGGATTGGGATTGAACTCATCAAGTTCTTGTGAGGTCTAAAAGAGAAGTAGAAAACTTTGTTTTTTTCACCTCTGACTAGGTTTTCCTTAATGGGTAATTTCACCTTGTCATCAGGGTGGAAACATAGATTAACGCAAGGGGGTAAGTATTCATTTCATAATAATGTGAATGATAGGCTGGAAATGTGGAATAACAGAAGCTGTCATAAGCTCTTATGAGTATATACAAGATCTGCTTAACCGTCTCACTATCTTTACACTTCACCAGACAGAGGGATGTATATTCAGGGAAAAGACAGCTCACTAGGAGCTGGACAGAGGCGAATCAAGTAGAGGCTCCTCCTGGCTCTGTTGAGCCAGGAGAAATTCACGGAAGATCCACCCTGGGCACACCATGTTCACCCCTTTTTGAAGATGCAAGAGGGTATTTTAGGAGCTTAAATCAAAGTCATCTTCTCCATAGCAATGAGAAGAATATGTCTAGTTCTCCATTTTTGCATCATCGTTGCAACAAACCCTACTGAGAAAAAACAACTGCTTTTTACCTGTTCAACTTCTCCATTTAGGAAATGGAATGTTGGTGGCAATTATGTATAAATAGAGATTTGGATTACACCTGTGTAGACCAGTTGGGCTTCCCAGGGGGTGCTAGTGGTAATGAACCCAGCTGCCAACGCAGGAAGCATAAGAGATCTGCACTGGATCCCTGGATTGGGAAGATCCCCTGGAGGAGGGCATGGCAACCCACTGCAGTGTTCTCGCCTGGAGAATCCCATGGACAGAAGAACCTGGTGGGCTACAGTCAATAGGGTCACACAGAGTTGGATATGACTGAAGCAACTTAGCATGCATGCAGGCCAGTTAAAAAATATTGAACAGTATCCTCAGTTTTACCAATTAGAGTAAGGAAAATCATTCAATAGCCTTGAGAGTTTTTAAAATTTATTTTAAAAATTAAATTTATTTTTTAATTGGAAGAAAATTGGTTTACAATGTTGTGTTGGTTTCTGCCATTCAGCAGTGTGAATAGCCCTGAGTTTTCATTGGCCATCAGTAGATGGGTTGAAATAATTTCTCCCTCCAGCCATGCATTACAATGTTGAGAGCTGAATGTATCAGGGTAAAAGTTCTCAGTTCTCAACCAGGATTTCATAATAATGTGAATGATAGGCTGGAAATGTAGGAATAACAGAAGCTGTCATAAGCTCTGATTTGGACATGATATTTGGACAAGATATTATAAGAATTTCCCTTTTTTTTTGCCAAGTTTTGTGTTATCTATCAAATAAAATCTACATGGGTTGTTGCAAAATTAAATGAATTAATAGATGGTGTTGGATTCAGTATCTGGCCTAAGTAAAAAGAGAGTAAACATTACTACCACATTTTATTCAATTTCAAGATCTTCCTACATTTTAATATTCTCGAAATTGGACCAGGTCTTACAATAGACAATATCTTATAATTGCTACTGTCCAGGTGGCAGTTGTGATGTAATTGTCGTTGCCTGTCACATGTGTAAACATCAAAGACTGTAGCATCAAGACTAGCAGACTGATTGTTAATGACTTTCAAAAATTCCAAAAGCAATAGTGAGCAGTCCTTGTAATCATTAGGATCCAAATAGATGTGGAGGGGGGAGGAGAGATAACAAGTCAGGCATGTTTAGTTACATTCCTGAATTGGGAGTCAAGAGTAAGCTAATTCTTCATAACTGGAGAGCTGGCCTAGAAGTCTAGCACCAATGGCGTTTAGTTATTTTGTTAGAAGATAACTTCACCATCTGTACTGATAGCACTGTGGACAAGACTGGAATTGAAAACTCAGATATGGACTTCAATGATTTGGAGTGAAAAAGTGCTTCCGTAGAGTCATGTTCTGAAAATAAGAAGTAGCAATATTACTCAATTCATTTATTTGGCATAAACACACACACAACTAGAATAATAGGTGATAAAAACTGATATTTGTAGACTAAAAGTATCCTCTCAGTAAGTATAAAGTAAATATTCTAAGTGATAAGAAAGCTTATGCCATAGTTTCCTTGGTAGTGGCTTTTCCATTTTTATTTATTTGTAACAGTACACAAACTAAAGATTTGACTTACAATTGATGGTGTCTCAGATATAATAAAATGTGGCATTAGTTTGGCGAGGATCCAGTACAGAATATGTGACTAGAATGAGACCTGGCACACTTGGATCTTTTGAATACTTGTTAAATGTGGTACGCATAGTAGGATGGACTCTGAATGGTCTAACTCATATCTGCCATGGCAAACTAACCTTCAGCATGCTTTACAATATCCAAGCTCCACCCCTACAGGAGGGTCTTTGTACATGATGCCATTTATGCCAAGAAAATCTTTCCATTTCTGGGCATAGACCCAGAGAAAACCATAATTTGAAAAAATAAATGCACCCGAATGTTCATTGCAGCAGTATTTACAATACCCAAGACATGGAAGAAACCTAAATGTCTGCTGACAGACAAATAGATAAAAGATGTGGTGTGTAGACACACACACACACACACACACACACACAGAGGAATATATTCAGACCATAAAAGAGAACAATAGAATACCATTTGCAGCAATGTGAATGGGCCCAGAGATGATCATTCTAAGTGAAGTCAGACAGGAAAAGATAAATATCATATAATATTACTGATTCATGGAATCTAAAAAAAAACTGATAATAGAGATCGATATAATTACAAAACAGAAACAGACTCACAGACATAGGAGAAAAAAGTATGGTTTTCAAAGGGGAAGATGGGAGGAGGGATAAATTAGAAGTTTGGATTTACATACACATACTACTATATAACAAAATGTTGGTAAGCAACAAGGACCTATTGTATAGCACAGGGAACTAGACTCAGCATTTTGTAATAATCTTTAAAAGAAAAGAATTTGAAAAATTATATATATTACACACATATATATAGCTGAATATATATGTATGTATATGTGTATGTATATATATATATATATATATAGAGAGAGAGAGAGAGAGAGAGAACAGAGTCCCTTTACTGCACACTCGAAACTAAAACAAGCATGCAAATCAACTATACTTCAATTAAAAAGAAAAAAGTTGCCCTTCTCTCTTGTACTTGGCTTATAGTGCTAGATGGTGCTGATACTCATTCATGTTTCTGCTTCTCCTCTACTTGGCCACACAAAAGATCTCACTCGAACTTAGTCATGGCCCTGTGATTGAAATACACAGATAAGCAACATATTTCCCTCCCTGGTGACAGCATTTACGAACCAGCATTGTTTTCATTATTCTTTCTCTCTCTGCTGCAGCAAAGCAGGGTACATCATGTGGAGATTTTGAGACAGATGGAAGTATCCTGGAATGCCAAACCATCAGGTAGAGATCAGCCATTCTAGAGAAGGATCTGGAACCTGCCTGCCACTAATCATTCCTGTTCAAAGTGAAAGTGTTAGTCACTCAGTTATGTCTGACTTTGCGACCCCATGGACTGTAGCCCTCCAGGCTCCTCTGTCCATGGGATTCTCCAGGCAAGAATACTGGAGTGGGTTGCCATTCCCTTCTACAGGGGGATCTTCCCGACCCAGCAATCAAACCTGGGTCTCAACTATAGTTTATAAAAAGTTTCAATAAATATTAGCTCTTGTGATTTTAGATTTCCGTGGTGGCNAGGCTCCTCTGTCCATGGGATTCTCCAGGCAAGAATACTGGAGTGGGTTGCCATTCCCTTCTACAGGGGGATCTTCCCGACCCAGCAATCAAACCTGGGTCTCAACTATAGTTTATAAAAAGTTTCAATAAATATTAGCTCTTGTGATTTTAGATTTCCGTGGTGGCTTAGGTGGTAAAGAATCCACTTGCAATGCAGAAGACCTGGGTTTGATCCCTGGGTTAGGAAGATCCCCTGGAGGAGGCATGGAAACCCATTCCGGTATTCTTGCTTGGACAATCTCATGGACAGAGGAGCCTGGGGGCTATACACCATGGGGTCGCAGAGAGTGGGACACAACTGAGCGACTTTTTCTTTTCACTTTCACTTGTGATTTTTAAGAAGGCTTTCTTTGTTTAAGTCATATATCCTGTTGTAGACACACACAGCTCCCTGGACCACTTCATAGGATCAGGTAGAACGTTTTGCTTTTCTGTGTGCGCACATGATGAATGTGTGTCTCCCTGGTTTACTGAACTCCACGAGGGCAAGCACCATGCTCACATTTACTCAGTATTTTATGCCCAGAAGCCAGTCCAACGATTACAGCTAAAAGATGTTCAGGGAATGCATCGAGGGACTGCTGTTGAACACTCAAACACATCTTTCAGTTCCCAGAAGGTTCTGAATCTGAATCCTCCAGGAAGATGGATCTGGACAAATCATATAGATATTTGAAAAGATGTGATGAGAGAAGCATCATTTCCACAGACTGAATCAAAGAAAGAATTAAGGACCAGAATTAGGAACAAGATAAATGCTCTGTTGGTTAATAAATACATCTTTCTTTCTTGGGTTATTCTGAGGATGATGCATATTTTTATGCTTTTTAGTTCAGTTCAAGCTACAACCTCCTTGAAACAAACAAAAACTGATGTGAAGTCCCTATTTATAGCACCATGATTAGCTATATCCTGCAAAATTGTTGATGGAAAGACTTGAAAATTACAACAACGAAACTCATGATAACAGAAACCCTCTTGGATTCTTCTACTCTTCAGCCCCTGTGCTTTTGCAGTCGGCTGAATCTTTGCTATGAATAGCTTTGCTGTGTCCTTTTAACAATAATATCTTAAACTTTTATAGTGCCTTGTAGCTAAGCATCTCTAGACATTTTACAGTAGCATTAAAACGAAAGCCAGTTCTCTCAGAATCGCCACAGGAGCTACACTAAAAGCCGGCAGTTTGTGACTTCATCCTGAAAACCAATGGAGGCTGGTGGGCTGATGGAATATAGGACGACCCTTGTCTTCATCCCAAGGTGAAACTTGCCCTTCACCTCATGGTAGTGGGAGGCAGGCGAAGAATGAGTATTCATAGCCTCGGAAGACTTGTGACCTACAGATGTGTGCAACACTTTGTGAAGGCATAAAATCAGGTCTTTCCATTCTGAGAATCAACATCCCTCACCTTAGCTTTTTTTTTTTTTTTTAATTTAAATGAATTTATGGTGGAAAATTAGATTATTTGTAAGCACAATCAAATATTTACATGACAGAAAGCTAATTCCTTATTTAAGCCATCTCAGAATTTGTGCTTGGACATATGGGAGTATTTCTGCCTTGGAAATCTGTTCTTTCCTTATGCATAGGATTGAATATATATATATATATATATAAAATGTATTTAATATGCATTTAATATAACTATCTACACATATTCTCTCTCCATTGTCTATCTATCTATTCATCATTTTCCCACTCTTCACATATTGTTAAAAAAAGGATAGGTTATGATTCATTGAGTCATAATCCAGTTTTTTCAATTACAATGATCTAATGGATAAAGGATAAGATTCAAAGTCAGAACTACATTAGCAAAGTGAAGAGAGAATTAAGGCAATTATCTCAGTAATTAAGGGCACTGGACAAACCTTTTATTTGGCTGAGATGTCTAAGGAAGTTGAGGCAAATGTGGGCTAGGAGGGCAGACACAATTGCATCTTCTGAATAAAAGCCTCCTTTGGCTAATTCACTTTGGTCATTGAACCAGAGTTACCCATTTTGACTTTTCCCTCTTAGCCTAAGTGAGGTGGAGGCTTTTGGTCATCAATAATTGATTATTTAGGCAAAGCTCTCTCTAAGCAGCTGCAGAAGAGAGCAGGGAATAAAGCTGTTTAACATCTCCGGGTTTTCTCGAACACACCAGCACATTCCTTGAAGGCTGGCCATCTGGAATAATAAAGCGTACCATTCTAGTAGGGTTACAGCCAATCCCCACAGAGAGAGTGTAAGCAGCGCTCTCTGTGTAATAGTGATGGAAGCTGTAGCACCCCTGCCCTGGGAAACCATCCAATGGGATTTCTTAAATCCCCTTTATGAGGACTTTTCACCCATGTCCCTCTGCATAAACCCCAGACTCTTGTTGGCTGACAGTTCTCCTCCCTGGCTGATGCCACACTCCAAGAGGGCAGACCTGGGGCACAACTGTTTTCTTTGCCTCCGTTTTTACCGCTGAGCTCAAGTTCAGTTGTAGCTGCCTTTAAAAACGACAAATGTGTTCTAATTTTAGAGCATCATAGCAATAATTGTTTTTATTTCAGTGGTGAGGAAAAGTGAAGGAAAAACAGCTTGGGACTTAATAACCGCCTAGCCTGCAGCCATCGACTTTATTCATGAGATTTTTTATCTTCCCTCTCTCTCTCAGTTCACTTTTAGCATCTTCTTTTCAGGCTTTAAGGCACAGCCTTAAATTACCTTGCAAAGGTTATATGTTTATTTACAAAGAGCTGGCTATGAATGGGCCAGAGGGTGGCTTTTGGCAGTAAACATCTTCTGCTCTCTTAACCACGAGGCCAACTGAATAAAGTGGTGTTTAGAACTTCAGACATAGTATAGTTTATGGCTTCATTAACAACCTGACCTGTGTTGTGTGCAAATTTCAAGAACGTATGATGCATATTTATTCCCCAAGATGTGCTGCTTGGTGGTATTTTATTCTTACAGGGAAACTATAATAATCATCCTTCAAGGTAGGAGTTTTCATTTAGATACAACAAATTAGGAAGGGCTTCCCAGGTGGTGCAGTGGTAAAGAATCTGCTTACCAATGCAAGAGGTGCAGGAGACATGGGTTCGATCCCTGAATTGGGAAGATGCCCTGGAGGAGGAAATGGCAACCCACTCCAGTATCCTTGCCTGGAAAATCCCATGGACAGAGGAGCCTGGTGGGCTACAGTCTGTGGGGTAGCAGAATCAGACACAATTAGCAACTGAGCACGCATGTAACAAATTAGAAATTCAGTAACATTTGTACCGTGTCTATAGTAGCACATATTTGTGACCTAATTACATGCATAGTAAGGTGGGTAGTCTTAACCTCACCCTAGCTCACAGAAATTAAAAAAAAAAAAAAAAAAAAACTGACATGACAGGCTGATTCACAAAATAATCATTTTATTAGGGCCTCAATTATCTGTTCATTAAAAAAACCTGGAATTATATTTTTAAATCTAAGATTTTTAGACAACTACTTGAGTTCATTTTGCTAAAAAATAAAGGGAAAGTAGCCAATGACATGCTTAATTTTCTCTTTATAAATAGCCAAATATGGAAAATAGAAAAATCACAATATTCTTTTTGTCAAAATTAGTCAACATATGACTGACAAATAATATTTTTAATATGATGAATTTTGTGTGCACATATTTGTGTGTGTGTGTGTGTGTGTGAATAGAAAAACATGAAATGTTGAAAGTTAGGTCTGGGCTTTATTTGTGTAAATAAATGTATGTGAAAATGGTCATCACAATGATAAATAAGCACTAGCCTTTCCTCTTCATTCTGACATGCCATAATGATTTCAGCCCTTTGGGGGAAGCACAAGTTCCCACTGAACACTCTACATGTGTTCCCTCTTAAGTTCTCAAACATGGAACTTTCTCTAGACTGGCCAGCCCGTCCTTCCAGATCACCACCCTGTCTCCTGTCAGTCTATATCACTCAACACCATATTAATTTGTACTTTCAGTGTGTGTGCCTGTACATTTATTCCCCCAATTATGCCAACAAGCTTTGGGAAAGCTGAAAAATTATCTTTATTGTATTCCCTTGCAGCATTTAGCTTTTAACTACTTATCCCCAAGAAGGTCCTCAGTAAATATTGTTCCTCTGATTGACTGACATTAAATAGCGATGTGAGATAATGATGATCATGTGCTCAGAGCACTGTCTGGCACTTAGCATATATTCAATAAATGCTACAAATTTAGTCAGCTAGTTAAGGAAGCGGAAGAAAATGAAATATTTCAGTATCTTACTTGCTTGTGCTTAGTCACTCAATCATGTCCGACTCTTTGTGACCTCATGGACTATAGCCCACCAGGCTCCTCTGTCCATGGGGATCCTCTAGGCAAGCATACTGGAGTGGGTTGCCATGGCCTCCTCCAGGGGATCTTCCCCACCCAGAAATGGAGCCCAGTCTACCGCATTGCCGGCGGATGCTTGACGGTGTGAGCCACCAGGGAAGTCCATCTTCTCTTGCTTAACCCACATAAAGGAGAAGGTGATGCAAAGCCTTGTTTGTCCTCTAAATAAAATGATCACTTTGCTTTTCTCATGGATTTACTTTTTCCTTCGTTATGATCACGGTGTGATCTCTTTACCTAGAGAAAACCCCCGCGATCCATCCAGTCCTCGCTAGTGATCTCCGAGGACTGGTCGTACATTTTCCAGATTGCTGTAGAAGCCTGTCGTTTCTGCAGTCTCCCACAGCTGATTGTCGTGCTGGGGCTGCTCAGCGCGAGCCGCTGTTCCCTGATGCTTCCCAGCTGCAGGAGGCTCGGTCTGATGACTTCTTTTGAGATTTTTATGGTTCATACCCTCACTTAGCAGGGTTCTGTTTAACTACACCATCCTAATCGTTGCAATTAAAAAAACATCATTAGAACCTTTCAACTTATGTTGGAATATGTAACATTCTTGCTGGTGTAATGCTAAAATAAAATGCTAAGCTGACAGATTTTACTTTTTCTTTGCGAATAGGTTCCTCACCCCCCGACTTAATTTTCAGCTCATGTAGGAGAAACCTGCAAAGGGGCATAGCCATAATGTCCTGAGGATAATTATGACCAATGAGAAGTTTTCCAGGAATTTTGTAATGGGCCAGGTCTGCACAAGACAACTGAAAAATCAGCTGCCTGAGAACTTAAGGTGAGGTTACAAAGATAAATCTTGCCTCAGCTTGTTTTTTTCATTCTTTGATAATTTAACGGAAACAAGTTTTCTTCTAAAAAATTCTTTGGGATTAAAATATATAGACTACACTATATAAAATAGATAACTGACAAGGACCCACTCTACAGCATAAGAAGTTTAACTCAATATTTTGTAATAACTGTAATGAAAAAGAAGCTAAAAAAGAATATATATACATTTTTATATAGTTATATATATGTAAGTATACATAATATATACACACGTATATATATCTGTAACTGAATCACTTTGCTGTATACCTGAAATTAACACTAAAATGAATATCAACAATATTCCAATAGAAATTTTAAAAAAAGCTTGAAATTTCATTCAATAAAAATAAATTAAAAAAATAAAATAAAAACAAATTTTGTGCTTTCTTCCTGCTTGTTCTACAGTTCTTTTTTTTAAAATCTGACAGATCATCATAGGTTATATCTGTTATTAACATTCCTGATGAAATTTTGGAGAAGGCAATGGCACCCCACTCCAGTACTCTTGCCTGGAAAATCCCATGGATGGAGGAGCCTGGTAGGCTGCAGTCCATGGGGTCACTAAGAGTCAGACACGACTGAGCGATTTCACTTTCACTTTTCACTTTCATGCACTGGAGAAGGAAATGGCAACCCACTCCAGTGTTCTTGCCTGGAGAATCCCAGGGACAGGGGAGCCCGGTGGGCTGTCGTCTATGGGGTCACAAAGAGTCGGACACAACTGAAGCGACTTAGCAGCAGCAGCAGCAGAATGAAATCTTTGCTTTTGAGAAACAGAAAATAGTTTTTATGGCTGGAAGTTTCCCATTTCCCAGTGAATTACATACATTTTTAGTGGCAAGGAAGAACTCACCTAGCAATCCTGGGGTAAACTGTCTCCATTGCAGAAAGAGGACTGTGCCCTAAAGATCATTAAAGGGATTAAGCCTTTCCAAGGAGAGAAAAATTTCAGGAAAGATAAAGCACAGAAACAGTGCCAGGAACTGAAGATTGAAAAGATATCATGAGGAAAGAATATTCTTTCTCCTGATGCAAACTTTTAAGTTATATTTGATTTGTGCGAGGGAATTTAGAGGACATTATGCATCCCCTGGAGAAGGGCATGGCAACCACTCCAGTATTCTTGTCTGGAGAATCCCTTGAACAGAGGAGCCTGGCGGGCTGCAGTCCATGGGGTCACAAAGAGTCACACGCGACTGAATGACTACGCACGCCTGCATCCGTGAACCCATGTGAATCGTGTCTCCCAGAGATTTAGTTGCTCAGTGTTGCCTGATGCTGCGACCCAATGGACTGTGGCCCATCAGTTCCTTCTGTCCATGGGATTCTCCAGGCAAGAATATTGGAAAAAGTAGCTATTCCCTTCTCCATGGGATCTTCTCCACTCAGGGATTGAACCTGGGTCTCCTGTATTACAGGCAGATCCTTTACTGTCTGAGCCATATAGTGCATAACCCTTAACCTTTCTTCATCATTTCTCACTGACCTGAAAATGATAATCATGAGGATAGTAGGAGGACTAGGAAAGTGCCTAGAACAGAGTACCAGAGTAGAGAATTTAAGATGTTATTTCCCTTCATGCAATACCTATGTGACAGGAATTGGACATCAAAGCGAGTACCTGGAAGTGCTGATGACATGGGTGAGGCTGCTCAGAGTTCTTTTGATCCAGATGTTCCTGGACTCAGACCCTCAGATGGCACAAAAGTGGGAAAGGGTAAGAAAAATGATGGAATAAATCTCTTGGTCTAGTTGACGATGGCTGCTGCAAACAATGGTTCTCCCCCATATCAGTGGCTTAATACAATATAATTTATTTCTGCTGCTGCTGCTAAGTCACTTCAGTCTAGGTCACATAAATTCCAAGGTGATATCCACCAAGAAGAAAGTCAGAGGCCCAGGTGTTTTCCGTCTTGTGACTCTTCATCAAGCCTGCAGCTACCACGATTGCTCCAGAAGGGTGGAATGAGGAGAAAACCAGAACTGTGGCTGGTGGCTTCCCCTTGGCCGACCTGGCAGTGGCTGGCGTCCCTGCGCTGCCTGACATTCCTCTGGTGTCATCCTAGACATATGTCCAGAGGCGCTTTCAAGGGAGGCAGTGAAACATAGATGACTTGTGTGTCTAGAAGGAAGAAACAACATCATTCTCTTTCATAGTTTTACCAGAAGCACCTGGATTTCATCTTTTTATGCTAGTCAACGTGTCCTCCACAGATTGGGTCTTCTGGATTCAGAAACCAAACTGCATTCCCACAGAAAGCTTTGCTTCTTAAACAACCAGAATAGAAGTAGCAAAGGAGGGATGAGCTCCAATACACAGGCCCGTACACACACACCATCCACACACATGCATATGCACACAGTTTAAATGTAAAGGGGAACTGCTTTCTTAAAACAGTTTAACATCGGGGTATTTGTATCTATGTTTGAGTTAAGCTTAACTAAGTTAAAAGCTAGATGTCTCTCTATATAATTTCTTTAGATTTTGTGATTCTTTAATGGAAAAATAGATCATCTATTTCAAAGAATTTTGCCTAACACCAACTTGTTTTTCTATCAGACTGTAAGAAAGAATCTTATTTTCCTGGATTTTCTGATTCCTGATCCTCTTAAAATGGATGGAAAATATACACTGGATTCTGTGTCACTCTTTAACACCACACTGAGGATAAAGGAACATTTGAGATACCTCTCAATTGCCTTCTCCATATTTGCAAAGAATTTCTTTTAGTTTGGTTGACACGTAACTTAAGTCTCTTCTGTCTCATCCTTGCCACCACACTGAATCTAATACTCTGAAATGCAGTATTACAGAAACTTACCTGCAGTCTGTCTTCTGCCCACACTTCATTTACATCTTCCTTTTGAAATACTAGCAAAGGAATCTTTGCTAGGAAATAGTACATCTTGTATGTTTAGCCAGAGGGCTTTTAATTAATCAGTATTCCTTCCTTCCCTCCTTCCATTCTGTTTCTTTCGTTCTTCCTTCTTCCCTTTCTTTCTTTTTCTCTCTTTCTTCCTTTCTTTGTTTCTTTCTCATTTCCTTTTTCCTTCTGTTTCTCCCTCTCTACTTCCTTCTCTCAGTCACTTTTGCAATTGAACTTGCGACTTTAGGAAGCTAGGTGTCTTGTTCACGGGCTGTCTTATTTTTTTATTTATGTCTTATTTAAGCTTAAGACTGAGATTTTCCTGTGCGGTGCTCCATGTCCAATCACATCACGTTGCCATTTGCGGTTTGTTCCGCAGGCTTGTGCCCATCATGGTGGTGGGTTTTTCTGCACGACGATATATTTTCCTCTTTGCCTGTCTTGCGTATCATCTCTCTCATTGTCAGCTTTGAACCTTTTAATTTCCACATTGTCTCTTACCCTCTTCAGAAATTGCCTTAAAGAAATACAATTTTATAAAAGTAAATGAACTTGTCATCATGCTCCCAGTTTAAATGCTTTTCCCAGACCTTGAAAAGCTTTACACCTTACAGCACTTAAATACGTTGTGCATTTAATTAAAGGTGGTGTTTGCTGTCATTTCTGTAAGTCGTCAAGCAACAGGCTCTTACAACATCGCTTCAATGGGAAAATCAGATTCTTCTTACATCACTGTGAACTACAATGCCTTTTCCAGGAACATAACTCACGGTAAATACAAGGACTTTCTTGTAAACTTAGTGAGCTGCTCCTTCGTTTTCAGCAGTGAGGGTTAAAACAGTGGGCATGGTTTTTAGAGAATAGCTGCTAAATGCCTCCTGTTGGAAGGAGGCACTGTTAGAAGTTCCTGCTGGGCGGGTCTCTGGCCATTTTGAAGAGATATTGCTGGAAAAACTGCATTCTTCTTGTCCTGCTTCTTTGTGGTATGATCCTGGATTGGCCCATCTAAAAAGTGCTTTACCGACACCATGTACATGTATCTTGGCTGAAGTAATAACCTGCAAGTGTCAGCAGAGCCCAATTTGAGCATGAACCTTCTGGGGACTGATAAATTCTAAAATAACTTTGTGAATGCTGACTTTTGGCTTGATTCGGTTTGAGAGGCATGGACCGTGCTCTGTTTCTCTTCTAAAAATACTCAAAAGACCAACTCCAGTCTAAAGCTATCGTAAATGGCCATGTCAGTTATAAAATCGTGGTCCATTTCCTCCGGGGCATATTCAGGTAAAAATATTGAATGCTGCATTCACACTAACATGCACTAAAAGCCAATGATACCATTTCCACTTTCAACCAGCTCATATATCTAAATGGGACTTATTCAAGGGGTGAAAGATATAAGCAAACATATTTATAATAAGATAATGAAATAAGAAAAGTGTAAACTAGAAAGTCCTTTAAAAGTCCAGGTACACTAGAGATATATCCAGGATGGACAAAACAGACCTCACCCTCCTTATCCTGCATCTGTAGACTACTCAAGGGGAAATTCAACCTGTAGGGTAGAGTGAAACCTTTCCCACTATTAGGGGCTTCCCAGGTGGCTCTAGTGGTAAAGAACCCACCTTAAATGCAGGAGAGGTACGAGATGCAGTTTCGAGCCCTGGGTCAGGAAGTTCCCCTGGAGGAGGGCATGGCAACCCACCCCAGTATTCTCGCCTGGATAAACCACGGACAGAGGAGCCTGGTGGGCTATGGTCCATAGGGTCACAAAGAGTTGGACACAACAGAAGCAACTTAGCACACATAGCACTGTGACACTGTATTCTGAAAATATATTGAGTCGGTGCTAATTACCTAGGTGTGTAATTTAGCTTTAGTTCCATGAATGACTATGAGGCTGTGGAGTGGCCATGGGCTATTCTTTGTTTAGACACAAGTAGACGTTAACGCAGCTGATGAAGAGGTGATGTTCAAACCCATATATGTACATACCTAGGCCACAAACATCTATTTCTGCTTTATTGACTGTGCCAAAGCCTTTGACTGTGTGGATCACAATAAACTGTGGAAAATTCTGAAAGAGATGGGAATACCAGACCACCTGACCTGTCTCTTGAGAAACCTATATGCAGGTCAGGAAGCAAGAGTTAGAACTGGACATGGAACAACAGATTGGTTCCAAATAGGAAAAGGAGTTCGTCAAGGCTGTATATTGTCACCCTGCTTATTTAACTTCTATGCAGAGTACATCATGAGAAATGCTGGGCTGGAAGAAGCACAAGCTGGAATCAAGATTGCTGGGAGAAATATCAATAACCTCAGATATGCAGATGACACCACCCTTATGGCAGAAAGTGAAGAGGAACTAAAAAGCCTCTTGATGAAAGTGAAAGAGGAGAGTGAAAAAGTTGACTTAAAGCTCAACATTCAGAAAACGAAGATCATGGCATCTGGTCCCATCACTTCATGGCAAATAGATGGGGAAACAGTGTAAACAGTGTCAGACTTTATTTTTCTGAGCTCCAAAATCACTGTGATTGAAGCCATGAAATTAAAAGACGCTTGCTCCTTGGAAGAAAAGTTATGACCAATCTGGACAGCATATTATAAAGCAGAGACATTACTTTGTCATGAAAGGTCTGTCTAGTCAAGGCTATGGTTTTTCCAGTGGTCATGTATGGATGTGAGAGTTGGACTATAAAGAAAGCTGAGCGCCAAAGAATTGATGCTTTTGAACTGTGGTGTTGGAGAAGACTCTTGGGAGTCCCTTGGACTGCAAGGAGATCCAACCAGTCTATCCTAAAGGAGATTAGTCCTGGGTGTTCATTGGAGGGACTGATGTTGAAGCTGAAACTCCAATACTTTGGCCACCTGATGTGGAGAGCTAACTCATTTGAAAAGACCCTGATGCTGGGAAAGATTGAGGGCAGGAGAAGAAGGGGATGACAGAGGATGAGATGGTTGGATGGCATCACCGACTCCATGGACATGGGTTTGGGTGGACTCTGGGAGTTGGTGATGGACAGGGAGGCCTGGGGTGCTGCAGTTCATTGGGTCACAAAGAGTCGGACAGGACTGAGCGACAGAACTGATACTGATATGCAGCTGAATATTCATAGAAACATTATGTACAGTAGTCAAGATATGGAAATAACCTAGGGGTCCATCAGCAGATGAATGGATAACGGAAATGTGGTGTACATAGTGCAAGTAGTAGTGTTAGTCAATCAGCTGGTTATGACCCCATGGACTATAGCCCATCAGGCTCCTCTGTTTATGGAATTCTCCAGGCTAGAATACTGGAGTGGGTAGCCATTCCCTTCTTCAGGGGATCTTCCTGACCCAGGGATTGAACCCAGGTCTCCTGCATTGTGGGCAGATTCTTTAGCATCTGAGCCATTAGAAACTGCTAAAATCTGGTGTGTGTGTATACACCAAAAAAATGTGATATTACTTGGCCATAAAAAAAGAATGAACTTTTGCCATTTGCAGCAACATGTATAGACTTGGAGGGTATTATGCTAAGTGAAATAAGTCAGACAGAGAAACATAAACTGTATGATTTTACTTACATGCGGAATTCAAAAAATCCAACAAATTGGTGACTATAATGAGAAAACAAGCAGACTCACAGATATGGAGGACAATCTAGTGCTTATCAGTGGAGAGGGGAAAGCTGGAAGGGCAATACAGGGGTAGAAGGTTAACAGGTACAAACTATTATGTATAAAATAAGCTGCAAGGATATAGTGTACATCACAGGGAATATAGCCAATATTTTATAATAACTATAAATGGAAGATAACCTTCAAAAATTGTGAACCATTATATTGTACACCTGTAACGTATATAATATTGTGCATCAACTATACTTCAATATTTTAAAAGGTATCAGAGGCAAAAGAAAAAATAAATTGGAATACATAAAATTAAAAATTCTGTGCATCAAAGGAAAGAATCAACCCAGTGAAAAGGCTGCTTATGGAATGGGAAATTGTATACCTGCTAAGAGGTCATATTCAGAATGTATTAAAAAAAAACCCTCCTACAATACAGTAACTAAAAAACAGTCAGATGATTAAAATGTGGACAAAAGGACTCGAATTTTTCCAAAGAAGATATGTAAATGGCCAATAAGCACACGGAAAGGTGCTCAATACCACTAATCATTAGGGAAATGCAAATAAAAACCATAATGAAATAACACTTCACACTCAAAATGATGGCTACTAACAAAAACAAACTGACAAGTGTAGGTATGGATGTGGAGAAATGAGAGCCCCTGGACACTCTTGGTGGGAATGTGAACCAGCAGGCTGCTGTGGAAAACCTCATGACTGTTCCTGAACATTTTAAACACAGAATTACCATCCAATTTAATAATTTCACACGCGACTGAGCGACTGAACTGAACTGAACTGGATGTATATATCCAAAGGAATTGAAACCAAGGTCTTGAATGGACATTTGTATACCTATGTCCATTGCAATATTATTTGCAATAGCCAAAAGTTAGAAGTAACCTAAGTGTCCATCAGTGACTGAATGGATAAACAAAATGCCATAAGTACATCCTATGGAATATTATTTAGCATTAAAAATGAGAGAAATGCTGGCACATTCTACAACATGGATGAACTTTGAGGACAGTATGCTAAGTGAAATTAGTCACAAGAGGACAAACACTGGATAATTGCATTTACATGAAGTATCTAATATAGTGAAACTTAGAAAGTAGAATGCGACTGTGGGAGTATTGTTTGATGGATACAGAGTTTCCGTTTTGTAAGATGAAAAAGATGATGGATGTAAGATCCACATGGAGATGGATGGCGACGATGGTGGCATAACCATGTGAAATTAGTTAATGCGCTGAACTGTATATTTCAAATAATTAAAATGGCAAATTTTGTGTTAAGTGTAGTTCACCACAGTAAACAACACACTGACAATAGTAGCATAAGAAGAAGAAGCGAGTAAATGGAATCAAATTCTTATATTCAATAATATTACAGCATTGCTAATGAAGTGGCAAGTATACTAATTTAACGTAGCATGTAAACAGTCAAGTAGGCATATCTGTTAAAAAGAATTTTTAAAGAATGTATAAGGTAATAGAGAAGATAAAATGACAAATACTAGATTAATCCTAAAGAGTCCAAGAAAGAATGAGAAAATATTCTATAGTTGCATAAAGCAAAATATTTTTGGTCATAAAGCAAGTTCTGATGAAGTACATTGAAAACATCCACACAGTATCATTCTTATTCTCCTATCCATGAGGAGGAAGTTATAAAACATTTTTCAGTTAATGTTTTCTCCCTTACCAAAAGATTTTTTAAAGAACGTTGACTTCAAAGAATGTTGGACTCTTCCATGAAAACAGCTGTCTTAATTAGCAATCTGAGAAACAACACTTAGACATGACTTTTTCTGAATTTATACACTCTTTTAAGTTTCTTTGTTAAGACTCTGGCATTTATTCCTTATCTGTTTATGTTTTTCATGCTATATTTATTTATTGGAGTATAATTGCTTTACAATGTTTGGTTAGTTTCCGACATACAAGGTGAATCAGCTGTATGTATACACATATTTCCTCCCTCTTGAGCCTGCCTCCCACTCCTCCCCAACTATCTCCAGAATTCCAAACACACCTTCCTTTCTTCTCCAACCCTTAACCCCAGAGACAGTCTCATTCTATACAGCAGACAATCTTTCACTCTTCATGGTTCAGGCACGAATTTCTTTCTCCATTCTGCTCTGCTCCTCACTCTGGGAATAACATTCACGAACAAAATTCAAGAAAACTCAAGTCATCTCTTTTCATGTCACCCCCCTCCTTCCTCATGAGGCCAGGGTTGTGCACTTTAATTGGAGTGAGACAAGAAGAAATCTCCCGAGAGAAAAAAATGAAAATATTCTGCCTCAGAAAGAAGGGAAGGAGCAGGAACAAAAAACTGACTTATCCTCTTCTTCCTTTTCTTTTTCTAAATTGATTTTGTAATTGGAGGGTAGTTGCTTTACAAGGCTGTGTTGGTTTCTGCCATAAAACAACACAAATCAGACATAATTATGTGTGTATGTGTGTATATATATCCTCTCTTGAGCCTCCCTCTCACCTCCCCCATCCCACCCCTCTAGGCCATCAGAGAGCACTAGGTTGGGTTCCCTGTGGCTACCCTAGTTACCTGGGCTTCCTGGTGGCTCAGATGGTAAAGAATCTGCTTGCAATATGGGAGACAGGTACGATCCCATGGTTAGGAAGATCCCCTGGAGGAGGGCATGGCAACCCACTCCAGTACTCTTGCCTGGAGAATCCCATGGACAGAACAGCCTGGCAGGCTACAGTCCATGGGGTCACAGAGTCGGACACGACTGAGTGACCAGCACAACACACAGCTAGCTGTCTGTTTCACACGTGGCAGTGTATATATGTCAATGCCACTTTCTCAGTTCATCCTACCCTCTTCATCCCCCCTTCTTCCTTTCTGAAGCAGCTTGGGTGTTCAGTGAATGCACTGGATTCTATATCAACATGCAGGATGTATTGATCTTGTGTTCAGGATGTTCCCCATACACCCCCTCCCAGGGGCCATGGCAGAAAATCTGGAAAAAGAGAGGGCTTTCCTCTTACATATGCAGAAGGCAGAGCTGTGTGTTTCCAATCTGAAATGTGTTTTTTTTAGATTACTGTGAAGAGGTGGAGCCAAGAATGTCACCTACCCAGAGACTGGAGCCAGAAAAGAGCCGGTGATTCTAGATGTCTTCATTGCACAAGTTATGGCTCCTGCAACACCGGAAGTTCACCAGGTAGACACTCCACTTTATGTTGTTCACATTAGCGCAGTTCCTTAGGCAACCCCTGAAGGTTAACCAGAGAGCGCCATCATCTGCAGAAGGAGAAGAAACGCATCAGCACAGAGGTTTCTGAAACCAAAACCAAAAACTTCCCAGCCTGTCCTGGTGTACAAAAAAACAACCCTGTGTAGTTCAAGTCTTGGTTATTGAAACGTGAAGAACTGGAAGATGTGGCAGTCTGAGTACTTCCCAAAAGAGAGACAATAGCAGAGTAGTTTAAAGCAAAAACATAAAAAATCCCCGAATGTGGGGCTGTAATGAGAGCAGCAATTCAAGGATTGCCAGAGCTGGGTGTTTCCACTGAGAATGTTGACACTGGTATAAGTAAGGGTTAGGAATACTAAGGTATCGCTCAACACAAAGGATAAGAAAACCGAGAAATCATGCTGTTCAGACTACCTATGAAGGGCCACTTAAGTAAGTAAGTAAGTAAAGTCACTCAGTCGTGTCCGACTCTTTGTGACCCCGTGGACTGCAGCCCACCAAGCTTCTCAGTCCATGGGATTCTCCAAGCAAGAATACTGGAGTGGGTTGCCATTTCCTTCTCCAGGGGATCTTCCCGACCAGGGATTGAACCCAGGTCTCCCGCATTGGAGGCAGACACTTCAACCTCTGAGCCACCAGGGAAGGGCCACTTAGCCTGTATCTATTGCTGACCCTGGTCCCTCTATTTTTACAGCTTAAAACTTCCCACAGGGAAAGGCCAGGCCAGGAAAAAACAAAGTGCCCACCTCACTTCAACACTTAGCTCTGTTCTCCACTGGCCTTTCCTTTTCCGTCAGCTTAGTCTCCCCTGTTTTGTTCAGGCTTCTCAAAATACTGATTCCATAGTGATAGATCCCCACCCCCTAGAGACCACCTCTATCTATTTCTCATCATGGCATGTGATGGGGTAGAGATATTCAGTCATCCTAGGGCTTCCCTGGTGGCTCAGACAGTAAAGAATCTGCCTGCAATGCAGGAGACTTCCGGTTTGATCCCTGGGTTGGGAAGATCCCCTGGAGTAGGAAACCGCAACTCCAGTATTCTTGCCCGGAGAAGTCCATAAATAGAGGAGTCTGGCGGGCTGCAGTCCATGCGGTCCTAAAGAGTCCTACGCCACTGAGTGGCTCACACTAGGGACGCTAGGATTGGTCTGAAGCAAGGTACCTCCTTTCTCCTGTGGCCCGCATGTCCTGTCTGCTTCCACTACCCTGTCCTCCTGCCCCCCAACCCACAACTTACTTTTGAAAATTCTCCCAGTTGTGCAAGCTTCTTCTTTCACTGCAGTACATAGTCCTCTGCCTCTGGAACACTTCTGTCTTGGAAACTGGATGTGGCACGTCCTACACTGAATAATTTCTATAATTTGGACCAGAGAGTAGGGAAGTACAGGTGAAAACGCTTCTACAAAAGGACCCATCTCCCCTTTCAAATCTGAAGTCCTCTGGGAGCCCCGAGGGCTTTCCGGAGACCCGTGAAGGGAGGGCATCCACCTCTATCAAACATGCTGAGCCAAGAGAAGGGCTAGAGTTTATGGTCTCTGGAGTTTTAGCTCATAGAACAGGCGGGAAGATAAGGAAAAGAGGAACGAAATCAAAGCTGGGCGCATCAGGTCGTATCCTTTTCATACTCACCAGGTAAATGGCGATCATCAACAGATAGCTCATCGACTGTGCTGGCAAAGAGAAATAACACTTAGATGCGATTTTCTCTAAGATTTGCTCTTGCCTGCGCTTGCTGTAATCCTTGTGTAAACACACAAGGCCCATTCTGAACTCTTCACCTGGAGCCGCTCTGGGCCCTTCTGTCTCTCCAAAGCCTAGTTCCCATCTCGGGGCATCTCTGTATCTCTCCCTCATTTCAACTCTCTTCACCTCTAGAGGGCCTCTCAGCCTCTCCACCACCCCTTAGGATACAGCACAGACTCGAAGGAGAAAGATAAACGAACATTGTGTGTGTGTGTGTGTGTGTGTGTGTGTGTGTGTGTGTGTGTGTGTGAGTGCCTCATTGCCTTCTTTTTTAAATTACTTTATTTTTGGCTGAACTGTGGGTCTCCCTTGCTAGGCACCAACATTCTGTAGTTGCCACGAGTGGGGGTTACTCCCTAGTTGTAAGGCCCGGCCTTCTGATGGCAGCAGCTTCCCTTGTTGCTGCTCAGGGGCTAGATAGAGAACTTGGACTCAGCAATTGCCCTGGGGCGTGTAGGATCTTCCCAGACCAGGGACTGAGCCAGTGTCCCCTGCTTTGGCAGGCAGATTCTTAACCACTGGACCCCCAAGAAAGTCCCATATTTCCTTCACTTTAACTGACCTCTCTGACTTTCTTACCCACAAGTAGCTGAAAGCTGCAAGGTGACAAAGCCTCTGAAATCCATGCAATTGCTACTCTGTGTATTTAGCCAGCTAGAGCCTGAAAAATCAACATTCCACTTCCCCCTTTCCCGTTCCCTCACCTTTTAACGCACAGATCCCTTGCCTTGGCAACTGCTGCTTGTATTTTTCCATCAGGCTCAAAGTCAGTTCCCACCCTAGCCCCATCCTGCTGGAAGAAGTGGCCGAGTGCTGGATTCTTACCCACAAGTAGCTGAAAGCTGCAAGGTGACAAAGCCTCTGAAATCCATGCAATTGCTACTCTGTGTATTTAGCCAGCTAGAGCCTGAAAAATCAACATTCCACTTCCCCCTTTCCCGTTCCCTCACCTTTTAACGCACAGATCCCTTGCCTTGGCAACTGCTGCTTGTATTTTTCCATCAGGCTCAAAGTCAGTTCCCACCCTAGCCCCATCCTGCTGGAAGAAGTGGCCGAGTGCTGGAATCCAAGGTTAGTCTCTGGATTCCTTTCAACCCTCAATGCTCATACATCCCCTCTCATCTCCCCCTCCCCTCAAGTTGCCCTTCCCACACGACTGATCTGTCTCTACTCACTTTCATGTTCTTGGCCTGCAAATGACCCGCACAGTACTGTTAAGAAAAAAAACAAAAAAAAAAAAACAAAAAGATATACTCTCTGCAGACCTCATTTTATGAACTCACCTCCCAGCTCTTATGAACATCTTGTCAGTTCCCCTATAATCTACCTATTTCCTTCTGCAGGCAGACTAAGACTTTGCCGAAGCTTCCAGGGATGGGGTGCACTGTGTGTGAAAGTCGTGGTGTTAGAGTGACAGCTCTGCTACCTACGACTCTCATAAGAGAACCTCTGTCATGGGAAGCCCGACCCATTCCAACATCCTGCACACATCTCTCCGACTGTCAACCACAGGGACGCTCACCTCGAAAGCAGCAGAGGAGGACAGGGAGCCCCAGCAGGAGGGACTTGTCCATCTCAGAGGGAGGAAAGAGCAGGTTGGAGCAGGAAGCTACAAGGCACCTCTTTATATGTTGGACCTCCCCAGGAAGAGCTAGGGGTGGGGACATTACAGAAGTCCTTCAAAGGTGTTTCTTGCTTCAGGGGAAGTCAAGAACTCTAAAATGTTTCTTTTTGGCAAATTGTGAGGAAGAGGGACTGCCTAGGTAAGTCCTGGGTCTGATTCATTTCAGTCCTAGCATTGAGGAAGCATTGATGCCATGTCCTGTGGTCTTTTCACTAGAGCACACTATGGGAGAAGACCAGGATAAATCAGGGCATGCTGGGTTAGATTCAGAGACATTTACACTGAGACGCTCATTAAGGCTGAGAGAAGGGACTTCCCTGCCTGTCCAGTGGTTAAGACTTTGCCTTCCAATGCAAGGGGGTGAAGGTTCGATTCCTGGTTAGGAAGCTAAGATCACACATGCCTCACAACCAAAAAACCCAAAATATAAAACAGAAACAATATTGTAAGAAATTAAATAAAGACTTTCAAATGGCCCATATTAAAAAATTTTCAAAAAAAAAATCTCAGAGAATATGAGTGTAAATAATTGGACTGTAGGAAGTCCAAAAGAGGGGTAACCAAAGAGCCTTTAAAAGGCAGTACTATAGGAAATGGGGAAGAGAGATGGAGAGGTTCAATGCAGATGAGGTGACAGGGTAGTCGGGAGGGAAATAGTTTCCCACTTTCCGTCATACTGAAACAAAACACTGGGGCAGAGGATGAGACACTGGAGGAAATTTCTTCTCATACTTGGAGTTTCCTGATGATTGAGACTTAGCCTTTTATTAAGAGAGAGGTTTGAGATTACTTCTTCCGGAGGGAGGTCAGCTGGTCCCTCTCACTTGATGCTGAGCGAGCCAGGTGTGAGGAGGGGCAGTTTCCTCAACTCTGAGAGTGACAAGGTAACCAACTGGGGTGGTAACTGAATGTAGAATTCCTGTGGAGGGGATTGAGACTGTGTAAGAAAATCCATGGGATTCTCAGGCAAGAATGATGGAGTGAGATGCCACTTCCTCCTCCAGGGGATCTTCCTGACCCAGGGGTCGAACCCGCGTCTCTTGAGTCTGCCCCATTGACAGGCGGGATGTTTACCTCCAAGCCACTGGAGAAGCCCTGTGTTCCCACTGGCAGACCTGTCCCTCTCCTGCTCTCAAGCCGGGAAACAGCATCGTCTCTTACATCCTCACATTTCTTTCTTTGACCTTTGAGAGCTCCCCTCCTTTCCTTCTAGGAATTCTGTATTTAATTCTTTGGCTAATGGCAGCCCACACAAAAGGAGGGAAGATTTTCTTCCTCTGCCCCACCAGAAACTGTCTCCTCACCTCATTACACTCTGTAGATATGATTATATTTCTTCTCTTAAAGCAGAAATGTTCCCTTCTCAGCTTTACCAATCCACCTATCCAGCTGAACTCCTTGTTTATATTTGAACACTATATTTTAAAGTATTTAGTTTGTTGTGCTAAGTCTTAGTTGTGGCATGTAAGATCTAGTTTCCTGACCAGGGATCAAATCCCAGGGCCCCTGCATTGAGAGTGCAGATTCTTGGCTACTGAACCACCAAGGAAGTCCCTGAACTCTATTTTAGTAGCTTATTTTTCTCCTAAAATCTCCTCAAATGCACGTTCCCGGTCTTAGTATCCCATAATGCCTGATTTTCTTACTGGGTCACAGNCAACAAAGGTCCATTTAGTTAAGGCTATGGTTTTTCCTGTGGTCATGTATGGATGTGAGAGTTAGACTGTGAAGAAAGCTGAGCACCAAAGAATTGATGCTTTTGAACTGTGGTGTTGGAGAAGACTCTTGAGAGTCCCTTGGACTGCAAGGAGATCCAACCAGTCCATTCTGAAGATTAGCCTTGGGATTTCTTTGGAGGGAATGATGCTAAAGCTGAAACTCCAGTACTTTGGCCACCTCATGCGAAGAGTTGACTCACTGGAAAAGACTGATGCTGGGAGGGATTTTGGGGCAGGAGGAGAAGGGGACGACAGAGGATGAGATGGCTGGATGGCATCACTGACTCGATGGATGTGAGTCTGAGTGAACTCCAGTAGATGGTGATGTACAGGGAGGCCTGGTGTGCTGTGATTCATGGGGTCACAAAGAGTTGGACATAACTGAGCAACTGAACTGAACTGAACTGAGGCCACAGCTGAACCTGGGAAATCTCTTTCTACATCTTTCTTATCTGAAACAGTGTAACACTTTCTACAGTTCAATTTTAGCTAATTTAAAAAGGGAAACATTCTTTGAACTTGAGGGTCTATTTCCAGTCAACCATCTGAAGTAAATTCTCTCCTTTTATTCATTCAGTCTCCAGCGACTCTTCTATGAGTGGATGTCAAATTTTGTACCTGGGCCTGTGTCTTACATGTTTGGGGACCTCACTTAGCACAGGATGAAGGAAAGGTGAGTGAAAGGGAGAACGGATTCACCAACACTGAATATCCGTATTATCATTTCTGCAAGAACCCATCAGCTTCCTCTTATTCCCGTTAGTCTGTGGCTCCCTATGAGGAGTTAGCATTATTACTAGTTAGTTATCTTCCATTCAAAGTCATGGGTAAGCCAACTAGTCCTTGAAAACAATTTTTACAAAATTTTCTTTCTCTTCTTTGCCAAAATCTCAAAGAGGGAAATAAGAGGAAAGGAAGAATTTAAATATGATAGTAAAACTTTCGTGTATGCCCTCGGTCTCCCTGGGATACGCTTGGTTGCCTCCTTTCCCCTTCAGAGTGGATAGAGACAGAAAGAATTACATTTGAGGTTTTTACATGGATGAGTAACATCTGTTTTAACCTGAATGGTTCAATGTGTTCCTGAAGAACCATGTTTACAGAATTAATTTGGTTATAAATATGAGAACAAATTTAGGCCACAAATTTAACTTGGTTTTTCCCTAAGGCAAGCTAATTCATAAAATCTGAAATATTGTTTTGGCCATGAAGTAATCTTTCCTCTAACTTAATAAGTAAATGGAAGGAGAAAACGTAATAAAGCTCAAATCACAGCAGCTAAAAAGTTAACACCTTAGTGGTGAATAGCCAAAATAAGAAAGAATGGGCTGTTGCCAGCAGGCAAAAGGTCCCAAAACCTGCTAAACCTCTTTCTTAGAGCTGTAACACTTTTCTTTCAAGTTATTCAACCTTTCACCCAATAGGTTTCTTTCTGTGACCTTTGAACCATAGTTATTTGTTTAGCATTGTGGTAATAGAGTTTGGAAATCTGAAAAACATTAAGTTAAATGCAAGGGTGTTGAGAAGGTGGAATTCTTTAGGTGAGCTGCAGAAATTCTATCTGGTAGATTTAAACATTTTTCTTTTTTTGTCATCGTTGGAGTAAGGGAAAAGAAAAATATTGTGGGTCTTTGGAAACATTATCAAAGTTTTCTTTTCTTTTTTTAGTTAAAGGAAAGAATGTTATTGATGATATGTATGTGTGAAGAGTGAAGAAAAGTAATGATCTCTTTTAGCATCAAATTTTTAAAAAATTATAAAAATAAAAACTTAAAAGGCCAGTCAAAATTTTAATTGAAGTTAGATATACTGCCAATAATCCTCACCCTGGAAAATATACTTTAATATTCATGTGATCATAATTTCTGATCTGTAAGATTACTAAATGCATAAGATTCTTACAGAAGTTTCTCTTTCTTTGCTGTGTTTAGTTTGGAGAATTTGTTTTGTTCTTCCTTCAAATGTGTATGTAGATAAAATTTAGACCCTTATATTATGATTCTTTTGAAATAATATTAGCTGTATATGAGACTGTGTGTTCAATTTAATAATGTTGTAATATAATTATATTAAATGTACATGCTTATTACCCCAAAATATCATGATTAAAAAGTACAAAACTTGAGAGTCAATGTCAGTAACTTTTTCTTTACAATAATTATGATCATTTAGAATACTGCCCTTTCATTCACATTTTTAGCTTCATGTATCTGTGGCCTTTCTGCTGCCAGAGTTTTAGTGCTAAGACTTTTCTGGATTATTCTTAATAATTTGAAATTTAATATCTAATTGACAAGAGAGGAGCTTCTAATTTTTTGGTCCGGCAATGAGGATGGACAATGGCCAAAACTGTTACGTTATAGTCTTGTGTGAAAGTAACAAGATAAAATATCGTGCAATACCTCTACTCGTGTTTTTGTCTGGAATAATTTGAGGGATGCAAAAGTGTTTCTGATCTCTATTATCTGTGTATCCATCTGTCTGTCTGTCTGTCTATCGTCAACCTATATTCTCTTTTTAAATAACTTTATTGATTCATTTTTGGCCTTGCTTGGTCACCGTTACTGCGCGGGCTTTCTCTGGTTGTGGTGAGGGGGTGCCCAGTCTTCTCCCTACTCCCTCGGTAGTCGAGGCATGTGGGCTCAGTGGTTGCGGCTCCCAAACTCTGGGGCACACGCTCTGCGGTTGCGGTGCATGTGCTTAACTGTTCTGGTCAAGGATCAAACCTGTGTCTCCTGCATTGGCAGGCAGGTTATTCACCACTGAGCCACCAGGGAAGCTTATACCCTCGTTTGTATCTACAGTACTCAGTGCCTTCATTTACTTACTTATTCCGAAAAACATATGGAACATGTATTTCATGACTGGTACGATGCAAAGCACCAGACATAGAGACAGAAAGACAAATCTCAGAGAGCTCCGGATTAAAGCACTAAGTGTTAGTCGCTCAGGCTCTGTGGCTCCGTGCACTGTAGCCCGCTAAGCTCCTCTGTCCAGGCAAGAATACTGCAGTGGTTAGCCATTCCCTTCTCCAGGGGGTCTTCCTGACCCAGAGATTAAACTCAGGTCTTCTGTACTGCAGGCAGGCTCTTAACCAGGTAAGCCCTAAAGCACTGAAGACCTTGGTGAGATATAAAGTCAGATAGATTAAAATAGTAGGCCCTCCAATTAGCTGTGCATCTATGCAGTGCAGTGGCAATGACACTAGATCTAAAGTAATGATACCTGGGCTTTCGGCCTATGGCTCATCCTAGTTTGTACTAACTATTCTATGAAATATCTAGGATGGGTCTCTACTTCTCATCCTCCTCTTCAGTCATTAACTCTGTGTCCATAAAGTCTTAAAGAAGCCCTGGAAAGACAAAGGCATCCAGGCACTCCCCGGCACTACCATGCTCTTCCTTGCATGTCCACATTGTCTTTTGTGAACCTCCAGCATCACATGGAGCACACCGGTTAGATATTTGTTTAGGTGTCATTTTCTCCCCTCTTCTTCTCACCTCTGTATCCCTAGTTCCTAATGTGAGGCTAAGAGTGTAGTATGAGTCAATAAATATTTAAATAAATTACTGAAAGGAACAACTAGAAGGGAAGGGAACAGTGGAAAGAGAAACAGTGAGTCTGGCAGTGATTATAATCTTACCTAAAAGGATGTATTATGTGTTCTCCATATCTTATTCTGTAATAGAAATCTTGTGCTTTGGCGGCATTCTGTACTGAAGGCAGCTTTCACCGGCCACATGGCCGTGTAACTCTATTAGAGTATGCTGTATGAATGGTTAAAGGACATATCAACACAGAGAACTGATGTATGTGCACCCAGTACCCCACGGCACACAGAAGAGCAGATGTTTCCCTTCCAAGTCCTCATGCTACTGGTGATTTATTGACACATGGCATCAGTCATCTTCAGGACAACAAATAATCTAATAATCGGAAACTTGTTTGATCACCTGGATAAAACTCCCAGACCGTTATGCCTACTGACATTAAACATCTAGGTCTTTTCAGATATTGATTACATTGCTGTTTCTACACACATAATTAGTTTCACCATTTTTACAAATCTCTCTAGTGAGTTTGGTCAAACAACCAGATAAGAGATTAATTTGTCTGATGTGCTTTACGTAATGTGTGCCTAATAAATATTTGTTGAGTTAGTGTTTTTACTGAGTTAATGAATTTGAGTAAACTAGTAAGTCTCTGAATATCAGAAATTCCATGAGGAAGAGCGACTGCATTGTCAACTGGATATTTTCAAAATGAGTTGTCTTCAGAGAACAATATCCACGCTTAAGCTTGGGTTAAATGGTCATATGCTGAACAAATGCACATATCAATTTCACAATCCATGAATGCAGATATCAATAAAATATAGAAATAAAATCCACCAACATTTTTGAGGTATATGCAGTGCTCCTAAGATCTTTGTCTAAGGATTAGGCATCCCCAAGGATTAGGAAGATACGGTTTCAAGTTTTCATTTGTTTTAGGAACTTTTTGAGTTGAATTCTTATGAACTCAACAGCAACCTCAGAAGTTAATGCTCTTGAAAGGGAAGCAATGCTATATATTTCAATTCTATCAGTCACCATAATCTATCCAAAGATACTTCACAATATATCATATTGACAGACTGCAACGTTTGTATGTATTTCTTCTTAAGAAAAATATATGCACAGGCACATAGAATTGTTCGGTGAACATGCTTCGTTGTTATGGAAAAAAATTGCAATCCAAGTTATTTCTTATACTTTTTGTTCAAATCAGTTAGCAACATCAAAGAGACTGGTGTATTTGCTGTACTAGAATGATATTCAAAATTTAAACATTACTATGTTATTTTAGTAAAGGATGAGTCTATTTATGGATTTATTGAGGGCAAATTAAGGGCAATTGTGGATTTTCTTTCTTGGATGAAAAAAAATTATCCTAGTTTTAAAGAACCATCTGTCTATCCTCTTTCCTCATGGGGTTTAAAAAATGTAGTACCAAGGAATTTCATTGATCCTATTTTACATCCCCAAGGATTTCTCAATGTCCTTTCCCAAGTATTTGCCATTTCCCATGAAGCTATATCCAACATTTTGGTACACAGTGTCCCATTCTTGCTTAATCCCACCATGTGTCTAGAACTATTCTTAGCCATAGTCAGATTTTCTTCTAATGACTGACTTTATACGCTCCCATTAATCAGCATCATTATATGACTAAGATTATATCAAAGAAATCTACAACTCACTCATCTTTAGAAGGTCACTTCTTAGCTGTAATTTTTTAAAGCATTCAATTCCAGCTTCAAACAGAATTATGACTTGTTCACTGAAAAATTACAGTTTCCTTGTCTCCTAGTATTTTCATCCTCACTTTAACTTCATGTGTTTGTGGTCTCAGAGCTCCTTTTTGTTCTCTACACACATTCTATTCTACTGATATTTCCTTTGTCATTGATTCCTATCAATAACACGTTGGTAACTTGTTTTCATTTGTCATGTACTTTCCCTTTTCAGCTAGATGACATGGGATCTTCAAGACTGCTCTACTGTTTAGACTAATCTCTTAATTGAGTCTGCAAGTCTCTACCTTCTCTAAGCAATTTTCCACAGCTACCTAAAATACAGCTCAGAAACTCTCATTGTTCCAGACATGATCTGATAAATCTTTTGGATTCTACAACATACATGAAAGCAACATCTTACCTCTTGACTTCCCAAGGCAGTTTGATTCTATGGATGTCTCCACTGTACCACATACATCTCCTGTCTTTCACCCAGCCCCCAAGTTGTATTTCTTCTCCTCCCATGTGGATAGAGCCTTCTAAAGGGTTAAGAACTGGAAATGATCATCCCTTACTGTCCTCGCTACACAGAAGACAGCTTCAGTAAGAAGCTCAAGTACATAGGAAAGAGGAAAGGCTTTGGGGTCAGACAAACCTGGGGATGAGTCCCACTCCCCATCACTTCCAAGCTATGCCAGTTCAAACATTTTAACTGGAAAATGGAGATAATCCAGCCCTTGAGAGATGAAATGAATGTCCATGTGAAAGAATATTCTAGAAGAATGGAAGCATTTATTAAGTTGAAGAAAAGAAAAAGAAACATTATGAGTTCCATTACTGACTCTGCTGTGGCTGTCTGGCCAACAGTGTTCAGTGGGCTGGGTCTGGTAGCCGTTAAGGCCAATGGTTCAGAGAGGTCTAAGCTCCAGTCTGCTGCCCTAAGGGCTCCTGATTAGCAAGAGTCTTGACTTTTGGGTGAGATTTCCATGCCCTGGAAATTGTTTTCACTGCCAAATAGCTTCTCATTAGTTTTTTTTCTTCTAAATAACATCTCACTTCAGATTTGCTCAGAACAGCAGATCAAAGAAAGTGTGTGAACTTTGGCCAGGGCAGGAGGCAAAAGAAGGAAGGGTGGTGACAAAGTGAAATTTATTTTCCAAACTGACTTTGTCAGGGCTGAAGACTTGTGAAGAAAGATTGTGCCCATCCTTTTATTTCACTTCCATTCATTAAAGTCTGCTGCTACCTGGAAAAAAAAAAAAAAATTCTAGTCAAAAATAGAAACAGGACAACTTTTATTTTACTCCTTCCTATAAATACAGATTGCCAAAGTAGACTGTTCCTATGAAACCTTTAGTAAGCAGAAATGGTGTAAAGCCGCGAAGCAATTACCTTAGGACAAACTTGCTAATGGATGCATAAAATAAATCAAGACAGAGCACAGATGCTCAGAGATGCAGTTCAGAGCTATGGCATCTCGACACGGAGCTGCTCAGTGCTGGTCCCGGGGAAGGAGCTTGGCAGTTCTCCTCTCATGCTTGGGACGTGTGAAGTCTGTAATGGTTCACCGAGAAATGCATATTGAACTCTATTTTTACTTTTTGTCTTTGTTGGGGGTTGGGTGGGGGTAAAAGGCAAATTCCATTTTGAGTTCTACCCAAAACAGGAACTAATAAAAGTCTTTTTTGAAAAACAGGAGTATGGCAAAGCAAACTTTCAAAAAGTCAGGGATATTTACTGGAATCAGAGTTGAGTACTTTAACTAAAATGTATAATACCTATGTAAGTCTGATTGGTTAAAAATACATGGAGAAATGAATTGGAATCTCCACTTATAGAGCATGTATAATAATAGTGACATGTACTGTTTTGCTTTTGCAAAGTAAATGTGCCTTGTTCATTACATTTGGCCCTCATGATCCACCTTACCCATGAAATAGAATAGGGATCATTAAAAAAGAAAATGATATTTCCCCCAAACATTGATCTGTTTATTGCGATTTGGCTAAACAATTCTTTCCAATAATAAGTACATAGGAAAACCACATTTTCTTTTGAGTAAATGTGATTTTTCAAAGCACACAAAATATATATTTTTAGGTATATGTAAAGTTCTTATTATGGGTGAAACTTAATACTGTTTCTGTTCAAGTGAAAATGTTCAGAAAATATAAGATTACTATGAAAATATGAACTAAAATTTTCTCATTTCATTTTGTTCAATTATTGTTGCATTCCTCCTGCTATATAGTGTGTGTGTGTGTGTGTGTGTGTGTGTGTGTATAAAATCAAAGTATCCATGGTTTCTGTGTTTCCATTTAACAACATGTCTTGAAATATCATTGTATCTTAAGTATTCTTTGAAAACAAAATGCTTGGTGATTTCATAATTTAACATAATAATAAAACCAATTGATTCCCTCAGTTAAAAATTTTACTATTATCATGTCTTTTAGTTGTTTTAAACATTTATGTTCAACCCTGGAGGCTAATGTTTTATAGTTAAACTCTTGTATCAGAGGGTATAAAAGATTGCCAAAGTAGACTGTTCCTATGAAACCTTTAGTAAGCAGAAATGGTGTAAAGCCGCGAAGCAATTACCTTAGGACAAACTTGCTAATGGATGCATAAAATAAATCAAGACAGAGCACAGATGCTCAGAGATGCAGTTCAGAGCTATGGCATCTCGACACGGAGCTGCTCAGTGCTGGTCCCGGGGAAGGAGCTTGGCAGTTCTCCTCTCATGCTTGGGACGTGTGAAGTCTGTAATGGTTCACCGAGAAATGCATATTGAACTCTATTTTTACTTTTTGTCTTTGTTGGGGGTTGGGTGGGGGTAAAAGGCAAATTCCATTTTGAGTTCTACCCAAAACAGGAACTAATAAAAGTCTTTTTTGAAAAACAGGAGTATGGCAAAGCAAACTTTCAAAAAGTCAGGGATATTTACTGGAATCAGAGTTGAGTACTTTAACTAAAATGTATAATACCTATGTAAGTCTGATTGGTTAAAAATACATGGAGAAATGAATTGGAATCTCCACTTATAGAGCATGTATAATAATAGTGACATGTACTGTTTTGCTTTTGCAAAGTAAATGTGCCTTGTTCATTACATTTGGCCCTCATGATCCACCTTACCCATGAAATAGAATAGGGATCATTAAAAAAGAAAATGATATTTCCCCCAAACATTGATCTGTTTATTGCGATTTGGCTAAACAATTCTTTCCAATAATAAGTACATAGGAAAACCACATTTTCTTTTGAGTAAATGTGATTTTTCAAAGCACACAAAATATATATTTTTAGGTATATGTAAAGTTCTTATTATGGGTGAAACTTAATACTGTTTCTGTTCAAGTGAAAATGTTCAGAAAATATAAGATTACTATGAAAATATGAACTAAAATTTTCTCATTTCATTTTGTTCAATTATTGTTGCATTCCTCCTGCTATATAGTGTGTGTGTGTGTGTGTGTGTGTGTGTGTGTATAAAATCAAAGTATCCATGGTTTCTGTGTTTCCATTTAACAACATGTCTTGAAATATCATTGTATCTTAAGTATTCTTTGAAAACAAAATGCTTGGTGATTTCATAATTTAACATAATAATAAAACCAATTGATTCCCTCAGTTAAAAATTTTACTATTATCATGTCTTTTAGTTGTTTTAAACATTTATGTTCAACCCTGGAGGCTAATGTTTTATAGTTAAACTCTTGTATCAGAGGGTATAAATTTTTTAAAAAATGTATGTGTTTCATCTAAGAACATTTTTATTTAATAAGTTCACAATTGGCCAACAATCTCATCAGATAGTGTTTTGAACAGGTTAACATTTTTTATTCACAAGATAAACATGTAGAAAAAAATGTAACACATTAAAAAATATATATATATATATTTGATCATCACTGCTGTGTGAGAACCAGGAACTTCTTCAGGGAACTCTGCACATGATCATTATAACCTAGAGGAAAAGGTTAGGAGAGGAAAAGCCAGAAACCTTCCCCAGGGGACTAGCGGGCACACAAGCACATGAGTTAGAAGGAGTAACGGAGCACCAGGTGAATTAGGAGTGACGTAATACAATTTAAGGCCTCTCTTCTATTCTTACCCCTTTCTTGGCTCCTAGATGACCAAAGAGTCTCTCATCACTCAAGCTCTTTGCTTCCTTTGAACCCGAGTTTGGTCTCCTTTATTGTTACATATTGTAGCATTATCAGTACATTACACTCAGGAACTCATTGAGATCAATATGTTTGTTGGGCCAAATTCTTTAATAACAAGATTAAACTATATACCTGCATTATCATGCATATTCAGAAAACTGTGTTGAATGAATGAATTCATTTTCTGAGTTATTAGCCACTGAAGAATTTTCAATGACCAGGGTAAGTTGATGAAAATTTCTCACCTCTTCTAGAGTTCCTGATTCTACCTCAAGTTATCCCTAAAAAGGGATTGTTATTGTTCATTTGTTAAGTTGTGGCCATCTCTTTGTGACCCCATAAACCCCATTCTAGGATCCCCCGTCTTTCACTGTTTCCCAGAGTTTGCTCAAACTCATGTGCATTGAGTTGGTGACACTATCCAACCATCTCACCCTCTGATGCTTCCTTTTCCTCCTACCCTCAATCTTTCCCAGTATCAGGATGTTCTCCAATGAGTTAGCTTTTTGCATCAGGTGGCCAAAGTATTGGAGCTTTAGCTTCAGGATCAGTCCTTCCAGTGAATATTCAGGCTTAATTTCCTCTAGGATCGACTGGTTGGTTCTCCTTGTTCTCCAAGGGACCCTCAAGAGTCTTCTCTAGCACCATAATTTGAAAGCATCAATTCTTCGGCACTTAGCCTTCTTATGTTTCAACTCTCACACTGGTACATGACTACTGGAAAGATCATAGCTTTGAATATACAGAGCTTTGTCAGAGAAGCAATGTCTCTGCCTTTTAATACGCTGTCAAGTTTTGTCATAGCTTTCCTTCCAAGGAGCAAGCATCTTTTAATTTCATGGTCACAGTCATCATCTGCAGTGATTTTGAAGCCCAAGAAAATAGTCTGTTTCCATTGTTTCCCAATCTATTTTCCATGAAGTGATGGGACTAGATGCCATGATCTTAGTTTTTTTTTTATTGTTGTTTTAAGCCTGCTTTTCCACTCTTCTAGAAATGGCAACCCACTCCAGTGTTCTTGCCTGGAGAATCCCAGGGACGGGGGAGCCTGGTGGGCTGCCATCTATGGGGTCGCACAGAGTCGGACACAACTGAAGCGACTTAGCAGCAGCAGCAGCATTCACCTCCATCAAGAGGCTCTTAGTTCCTCTTTGCTTTCTGCTATTAAGGTGGTGTTGTCTGCATATTGAGGCTATGATATTCCTCCCAGCAATCTGAAAATGGACAGTGGTATGAAAAAGACTAGCTTCTTTGCAATTATGCTTTCTTATTTGTCTATAGAATTTCTCTTTTTATATTCTTAATATAGTATTTTTTTGTTAAAAAGATAGTGCATTTGGCAACAATTTTTTATTATAATAGAAAATAGAATCTATTAAAAAGGTTTTATGCCAGATTTTCTGGGTAGAAATAAGAAGCTGCAACTTACTTTTTTCATTTGTGTGTTACAAATATCATTTAGAGAACTATCTGACTGTTCAGAAAGTCTCCCTTGTGAACAATATCTTGGTTGAGTCACCATGATAAAGGTTAAACTCATCAGTTAAGTTTTTCAAAATTCAAATTTTCTTTTAAAATATTTATTCATCCAACTAGTCATTCTTTCATTCATTCAGCACAGAAAAAATACAGTGCTTCATAAGGTTGGTGAAGGGGAAAGCAAATATAATTTAATTATTTGCTTGAAGAAAATGAGGCATCAAAATTTTATTTTGATATTAGAATAGAAACTTGAAAATTTATAGAAAACTGAAAAAATGAAGCAGAGTTCCTATGAATCTTATACCCAGTTCTCCCTATGATTCACATCTGATCTTAGTATGATAAACTTATCACAATTAATGAATCAGTATTTATACATTGTAATTAACTAAAATTTTGCTTTATCAAATTTGTTAAAGTCTTTACCTAATGTCCTTTTCATACCAGGCTGTGACATTTTTCTCCCATAGAGCAGATTTTCCCCTGTGTATGACCTTTCAAGTTTGAGGAGTACTGACCATGTATTTTGGGTGGCTTCTCAAGTGGCTCAGTGGTAAAGAATCTACCTGCCTATGCAGGAGATGGAGACACAAGTTTGATCCCTGCGTCAGAAAGTTCCCCTGGAGCAGGAAATGGCAACCCAATCCCATATTCTTGCTGGAAAAAAACCCACGGGCAGCGGAGCCTGGGGGGCTGCAGTCCACGGGGCTGCGCGGTGTCTGACAGGACGGAGTAAAGGAGCCCACCGCTTCTGGTCATATATTTTATGGAATGCTGCTCAACTGGGATTTGTCTGATGTCTTTCTTGTGGTTAAACTGGAATTACAGGTTTTGGGTAAGAAGATGATCCAGAAAAGTGCCCTTCTCATCACATCTTATCAAAGGTATCTGCTGTCAACGTGACTCATCAGATTTCTCTACTGTAAAGTTATTATTTTTCCCCTCTTTTCATATTACTCTCTTAGAGAGAAAATCACTATGCATGGTACACACTAAAGGAATGGAGAGTTATGATCCACCTCACTGAGAGTGGAGTATCACATGAATTATTTGGAATTCTTCTACTTGGGAGACTTGTCTGTTCTTTTTTATTTACTCATTGACTTATTTATTTTTCACATATTGATAGCCAATTATTCTTACATCACCAGTGGAAATCATTATCTTTTAACCATTCGATTTTCTTTGCATTTTTGTAAAAAAAAAAAAATCAGTTGTCTATATTTGTATGGGCTTATTTCTGGGCTCTCTAATTCACAAAATATCATGCTTTCAGAAATATTACAGCATTATATTAAATGTCAAATCAGATAATGTGAGTCCTCTAACTTTGCTTTTCTTCTTCAGAATTATATAGACTATTACAAATCTTTTGCCTTTCCGAATAAACTTCAGACACAGCTTGACAATTTGTATGAAATAGTTTGCTAGGATTTTGATGCTTGATTGAGATTTTCCAGCATCTGTAGATCAAATTGGGTATATCTGAAATGTTAACATCACTGGATCCTTCAATTCATAAATTCAAAATATCTTTTCACTTATTTAGATCTTTTTTGTTGTTGTTTGTTTGTTTTTACTGTATTTTGTCATTCTCTACATGTTGATTTTAGAAATCTTGAAACATACCTATTTAATGTCATAAATCTTGCTTTTGGCTCTGCTTTCACTATATTCTACAAGTTTTGATAAGATGTATTTATTTTCAGAACATTTTTTCAGTTTTTCTAATAACTTCTTTTTGACTCATTATGGGTTTCTAAACATCCATGGGTTTAGTTTAATTTTTATTGTTTAATTTCTAAATACGGATTTCTGTTAATTTAATTTTACTTTAATTCCATGGTTGTCTGAGGATGTATTTTGTATGATTTCTATTTTTCTAAATTTGTTAATACAGGTCATCAGTTTTTTTTTAAGCCAGAATTTCTACTTTATTGATATATTCAGTTTCAAGTTCTCAGATTTGAATAACCTACCATATTTTTTAAAATGGTATGTTAAACATGATGCCCATGAATTATGTTAATAAGAGCCACAGTAGACAAGCAGGTCATTACACTAGCATTTGCTGTGGGAAGCATTATAGTAAGTCAAAGTCACTGGCCTGGTGTAGGAGGCAGAGCCCCGTGGCATGACAGGGCACACTCTCTGAGCTGATGCTTTGACATCAAGAGAAGGGAAGCCATGACCGGATCTTCATTTTTCTTTTCACTTATGAATGGGAAATCTCATAGGTTTAGCTAATCAAAAATTCTGTTTAAGGACTTGAATTAAGTTTTTGATCTATAAAGAGTGAATTGCTACTCATCCTTTGAATCTGGAATGTTCTTCACTTTCAGGAAAAACATCTCAGTAATACTAGGATGCTAATAGGAACTGGAGGACACCCAAACCCTGACAGGTCCAAAGACATGCAACCCATTGAGAAATTTCGGCTTCATATTTCCTTAATTCCAGGTGATCACCACATTGCTTTGTCTTTTCTCCCTGGCCATTCTCTTCTGTGTCCCTGATTGTAATTGTCACATCAAACATGGTGGCATTCCTTGGACACATTTTGTTCCTTCATGATTTTGTTTTCTATGTTCTATGGGCACATTATACAGATATCTTTTGGGGTTCCATTCTTAACTCTTATTTAAGACATCATTCAAATGATATCATCTTTCAAGCTGTCATGGAAGTTGGTAAACATCTCGGTTATGACACCCTCCAGTGTTATCTTTTTCTATGTGTATCTGCTTCCTGCCTGATCTACTCCAGTAGGATGCAAACTCTTGTCAGATAAGTTTATGTTTTATCTATCTCTGTGCCCCTATGGCACAGAGAAGGAAATGGCAACCCACCCCAGTGTTCTTGCCTGGAGAATCCCAGGGACAGACACGACTGAAGTGACTTAGCAGCAGTAGCAGCAGCAGTGCCCCTATAGCAACTAAAAGACATTGGGTGCTCAGACGGTAAAGGGTCTGCCTTCAGTGCATGAGACCTGGGTTCAATTCCTGGGAAGATCTCCTGGAGAAGGAAATGGCAACCTACTCCAGTATTCTTGCCTGAAAATACCATGGACAGAGGAGCCTGGTGGGCTACAGTCCATGGGGTCACAAAGAGTCAGACACAACTGAGCGACTTCACTTTCTATTGAATGAAAAAATAAACGAACGACTATATAATGAAGCAGAGTTTAAAGTGTGATAGTTCTCTGTCTTCCATATGGAGTCAGTAATAGTGGGGTCAGTGTTTTGTCTAAATTAGAAGATTTTAGAGAAAACATAGGACAGAAAAGACAAGAGAGAAAACTGATAACGTCAAGTTCTAGTCCAATTAGTGCAGTTCCTGTAGAGCTCCTCTTAGGAGCATTTTTTTTCTTTCAAATTGAAGTATAATTGCTCTACAATGTTGTATTTTTTCTGTTGCACACCAAAGTGAATAAACTATATACATACATATATCCCTCCCTCTTTTTTAATTAATTTTTTGAGTTTACCTTTGATTTTTTTTTTAAATTTTAACTGGAGGATAATTGCTTTACAGTGTTGTGTTGGTTTCTGCCTTACAACAACATGAATCAGCTATAAGCATACACAGATTCCCTTTCACTTAAGTCTCTCTCCAAGCCACCTCCCATCCCACCCTTTTGGGTCAAAACAGAGTACTGAGCTGAGCTCCCCATGCTGTACAGAAGCTTCCCACTAGCTGTCTGTTTTACACATAGTAGCAGATAAATGTGAATTCTAATCTCATAATTCATCCCACCCCCTTCCCTCTTTGTGTCTGAACATCCATTCTCTACATCTGCATCTCCATTCTTGGCCTGCAGCTTATACTTCCTTTCATTTTGGGGCCTTGAACAAACAACTGGGTCTGTATTAACTCCTTTCTAAGATCCCCGCAAGTATTTCCAAACCTTAACCTTACTGTAAGACTACTGAAGACACCTGAATGACTTCAGGATAAAGATTCACTTCTCACAGATTCAAACTATAAACTAGAACTAGAGCTTTGTAGGATGAATAAAACAGTGAAAACCAAAATGCTTTCCAGGTGTTTTAGCCATCAATCCTAGCTTCCAACCCCATCCCTCCCTCCTGATTCTACTCATGGAGGGTTGTCTTAAAGGAAGCATATAGAGTTTCTTTTTTCAAAGTTAGATGATTGCTCTTTTTCTAAATAATAGGCAAGAGAATTCTGAGTCATTCAACAAAGTGCTCATGACCAAACTCTCTTGGAAGAGGGGAAAAGCACGTTCATGCCCTCTTTTTCTCTCACTTTATAAAAAGTGACTCTGATCCAGCTGAAATCTGGGCAAAGATTTTGTGTGTGTGTGTGTGTGAGTGTGCACACGTACACGCCTACATTTCTCTCTTTTTCTGGACAGCCTCCAGTTACACAGTCTTGAAGGCTGGTATCATGTTCCCCTTCTTTCCTGCTTATTTCTTCCATTCTGGTAGCAAGACCTCTCAGTCCCCCCTCTTTCTGTGGTTCCCAGAGAGGGACGTGAGTTTTGAAAGTGTCAAAGCAGTGTAAATGCTGATGTATAGGCCACAGTTGTTTCTCTGAAAAGGCCTTCAGAGTCCTCCCCTGTCCTCTGTTCCCTTCAAGTTGGAATGATTCATCAGCTGGCCTTTTGCAAGAAAAGAGGCTGGCCTGAGGTCTTGGGCCTTTGACCTCCGTGAAGAGAAAGGTTACACCGAGCGCAACTGTGCAAGGGCCAGGGCGGCAGCCACGGGCATAGAAACCCGAGGTGGGGGCGCCAGGCCCGGGGAGGGGGCTGGTGGGAAAGAGGGGGGATTCAGCAAAGTGAAGAGTCTATTTCTAAGAGACTCAGTGGATCAGCTGACAGCCGGGGTCAGGGGTCATATTTATGCTTGATTCCCTGAGCATGTTACAGTAACATCTGCTTGTTATCGGTCTTGAGGGAGCAGGCGTGGGGACCAGGCGCTCTGACCTCTTTCTATCAAAGGAGGCGGGAGAAGAGATTAGGGGTCCCTATTAATGTTTGTGTTAGACTTAATGCCTCACCCCTCTCCTGAGCCTGATTTGTCAGCTTTCCCCTTTTTCTTTTTGTCATCTTGCGAAACATTTAAATGAGCCCCGTTGTTGTCAGTGGTAGAGCATTGGAAATTGCAGAAAAGAAAGTCAGGTTTCAATCAGAGGAAAATCTTGGTGAAAAATATACAGTGAGAAAGAGAAAAAAAAATCAACAACCCAGGAAATTCCTCACATGCTGGAATCAAATTGTTTCATAGAAACATCTTGGTTTTGGATATCATACATAGAATTTAAAAATCGATTGTAATTGTGTTCTGTCACCTTCTGCAAAAAACTCTCAAACAGGAATCATGGTTTGGTTATTCAGTTACCAGGGAATTCAACTTTAATGTAGGATTTGCCTCAAGGTTGGTGTCATCAACTCAAAACGAGAACAGAACCCACCATTGGAGTGGGGGTTGAGGGTGGGATAGTAATTCTTCTCTTAGATTAACCTTTTTAATTTGAGTCACTTTTGTAACTTTTCCACAAATTTCCCTAAAAAAATTTTTCCTTCTGTCAACAATGAATTACAGCTTTTACGTGCAAATATTTCCCCATCTCCAGTTTCTCTGGCCAAACTAATAATCCATGGAAACATAAAGCAATTTCTGAAAATCAGGCTGAAGAAAGAAGAAAATTCACTGAGCTGCTAAGTTCTTCTTTCTTCATTGTCTGAAACAAACAAACAAACAAACACACTTGCTGTGTGCCTGCTGGCTTCTAGAAGAAACAATTATCTATAATCTTGTGTTTCTGATTTCCATGATTTCTGTTCAGAAGTTTCTGGAACGTCTCAGGTTAGTTTTGTAAAAATCTCTTGGTCTGCTGTAGATGGAGCATACATAATTGATACCTAGTAGATGCCTTAATCACTTATGTGATATTTTGTTTTAGCCTCAAGCCTTGCATGGAGGAATAAAATTTGAGAGTGAAAGAAGAGCTTAGAGATAGAGGGTATTATTTTTAGCTAAAAAAAAAAAAAAGAAAGAAAGTTAAAATAAGCAAACGTGATTTCATGGAAGGCAGCCACCTCTGGGGTCCAAATCCATGGCAAAGTTCACACAGTCCAACTTCCATGTAACTGTATGAAAACAACATGTTTGCTATTTATAAGGAATTGCCTTGGGGAAACCAGCTTTAAAAAGGAGGATAGATTGTGCTGAGGAAAACTGAATGTGAGTGGATGGGGACTCTTTAAAGGTAAGGGCTTAGATGTGTGTGGGTATGTGTGTGTGTGTATGTGTGTGTGTGTGTGTGTGTAGTGGTGGTGGGATGGGTGATGGGAGTCGCTGTTGAAAACCACTTTGTGATTATAAATAATAACAAAAAATTCAATCGGAAGTGCATTCTGCCAAACTGGACAATAAAGCTCCTAGCAGGGCATTGAGATTTTCTTAATCAGGGTCAGACCCACATGCATAAGGCCAATGAGTTCAGTGGGAAAAAACGACTCTTCTTCCCCTTTTTTTTTTTCCCCTTTCCTTTTTTCTTTCATTTGGAAGGGACCCCTCATAAACATGCAGAGCAATTTTCCAGTACATTAACCCAGGAGGGATCCTCTCCCTGTCGGCTCAAGAAACAGAGAAGTTGAGAACCAGGGTGAGGGGAAGATGGATGAGCCTGGGATATAAGAGAGGGCAGTTTTTCCACTGTCCTGCCCTGTACACCTAGGACAAAGGCTTCATTGACTGCCATGCTTGACATCAGCCTCATAAACTAGTAGTCAGGCACAAAGCGTCTGACACTTGAAAGTACAAGTCCCTGCCTTCTTTCTATTGCAGCTGTGCAGGGGGGTTGGGCCTAACAGTGGTGCCTCTTTGTCAGCCCACAGGACAAGAGGTGAAGATAAATAGTATTGACTTTAAGGTAGTCACCCAATCTTGCTATTTCCCCAAAGACAACACTTCCTCTCAGGCTGAACATCATGGCCCCAGGAGATGTAGCCATCTTCCCTTTGGCCAGGGAGCTAGGGTAGAGTAGGCCTGGGTAGCATTGAAGGTGGACGTGTAGCCGGAGGGAAGGAGAGAAGACAGGGGCAAGTACAGAGTCGTGGGATCCGTTTCTCGTCCTCTGTGAGGAGGTGGTATGGTTTCCATGCATTCCAGAGCTTGGTCACAGTGGTTTCTTTCATTCTCTTGAGATCCCCAGAAATGGTCCTAGAGGGAAAAAAACAAATACAAGAGGCAAGACTGAAAACCATGTACATTGATACGATCCAAAAGATAGGAAAAAAAAAAAGCAACAACTCACACTGGTATCACTGATTATCACACGGCCAGACAACACAATACTTTTCTGGGAACATTTTGGCAATAAAACTTTAAAACAAGCACATAAGTTGAATGCAATCATTTAAGAATCATATATGCTGAAGGCAGGGACACAGCTGTGTAATTTGTTGGGGTTTGATTGATGCAACCGCTAGTTTTTTTCATTATTATTTTCTTCATCATTAGTTTTTACTTGATGCATTTTATTTATTTATTATTTTTTTTTTGCAGCTGCATAGGTAAACTTTTTTGTATTATTTCTATCTGTGTTAGAAGAGAAGGGATTTGAAATCCAGAACACTGATTTGAAGGCTTATGTGCTGTGCTTAGTCACTCAGTTGTGTCTGATTCTGTGACTCCGTAGACTGCAGCCCACCAGGCTCCTCTGTCCATGGGGATTCTCCAGGCAAGAATACTGGAGTGGATTGCCAAGCCCTTCTCCAAGGGATCTTCCCAACTGAGGGATCAAACCCAGGTCCCTCACATTGCAGGCAGATTTTTTACTGACTGAGCCACCAGGGAACCTCTTGATGGCTTATGACCAAGTTCAACAGCTTAGAAAGGATCACTCTTTCTGGGTGTCTTTCTAGACCTTCTGAAGGCAGGATGCTATTTCAGATGTCTTTTCATCCTCTAAAGAGGTTCAATGGATGATGATTTATGAGCCATCCTCAATGACAAGAGTCCATCTCAAGTTAAACCTCTTATCTTCAGAGTGGACTTACAGGTCTCAGAGCAGACAGGTTCTAAAGAGCTCTCCAGAAAATGGGCTGCCATCTATGGGGTCGCACAGAGTCGGACACAACTGAAGCGACTTAGCAGCAGCAGCAGCATTCACCTCCATCAAGAGGCTCTTAGTTCCTCTTTGCTTTCTGCTATTAAGGTGGTGTTGTCTGCATATTGAGGCTATGATATTCCTCCCAGCAATCTGAAAATGGACAGTGGTATGAAAAAGACTAGCTTCTTTGCAATTATGCTTTCTTATTTGTCTATAGAATTTCTCTTTTTATATTCTTAATATAGTATTTTTTTGTTAAAAAGATAGTGCATTTGGCAACAATTTTTTATTATAATAGAAAATAGAATCTATTAAAAAGGTTTTATGCCAGATTTTCTGGGTAGAAATAAGAAGCTGCAACTTACTTTTTTCATTTGTGTGTTACAAATATCATTTAGAGAACTATCTGACTGTTCAGAAAGTCTCCCTTGTGAACAATATCTTGGTTGAGTCACCATGATAAAGGTTAAACTCATCAGTTAAGTTTTTCAAAATTCAAATTTTCTTTTAAAATATTTATTCATCCAACTAGTCATTCTTTCATTCATTCAGCACAGAAAAAATACAGTGCTTCATAAGGTTGGTGAAGGGGAAAGCAAATATAATTTAATTATTTGCTTGAAGAAAATGAGGCATCAAAATTTTATTTTGATATTAGAATAGAAACTTGAAAATTTATAGAAAACTGAAAAAATGAAGCAGAGTTCCTATGAATCTTATACCCAGTTCTCCCTATGATTCACATCTGATCTTAGTATGATAAACTTATCACAATTAATGAATCAGTATTTATACATTGTAATTAACTAAAATTTTGCTTTATCAAATTTGTTAAAGTCTTTACCTAATGTCCTTTTCATACCAGGCTGTGACATTTTTCTCCCATAGAGCAGATTTTCCCCTGTGTATGACCTTTCAAGTTTGAGGAGTACTGACCATGTATTTTGGGTGGCTTCTCAAGTGGCTCAGTGGTAAAGAATCTACCTGCCTATGCAGGAGATGGAGACACAAGTTTGATCCCTGCGTCAGAAAGTTCCCCTGGAGCAGGAAATGGCAACCCAATCCCATATTCTTGCTGGAAAAAAACCCACGGGCAGCGGAGCCTGGGGGGCTGCAGTCCACGGGGCTGCGCGGTGTCTGACAGGACGGAGTAAAGGAGCCCACCGCTTCTGGTCATATATTTTATGGAATGCTGCTCAACTGGGATTTGTCTGATGTCTTTCTTGTGGTTAAACTGGAATTACAGGTTTTGGGTAAGAAGATGATCCAGAAAAGTGCCCTTCTCATCACATCTTATCAAAGGTATCTGCTGTCAACGTGACTCATCAGATTTCTCTACTGTAAAGTTATTATTTTTCCCCTCTTTTCATATTACTCTCTTAGAGAGAAAATCACTATGCATGGTACACACTAAAGGAATGGAGAGTTATGATCCACCTCACTGAGAGTGGAGTATCACATGAATTATTTGGAATTCTTCTACTTGGGAGACTTGTCTGTTCTTTTTTATTTACTCATTGACTTATTTATTTTTCACATATTGATAGCCAATTATTCTTACATCACCAGTGGAAATCATTATCTTTTAACCATTCGATTTTCTTTGCATTTTTGTAAAAAAAAAAAAATCAGTTGTCTATATTTGTATGGGCTTATTTCTGGGCTCTCTAATTCACAAAATATCATGCTTTCAGAAATATTACAGCATTATATTAAATGTCAAATCAGATAATGTGAGTCCTCTAACTTTGCTTTTCTTCTTCAGAATTATATAGACTATTACAAATCTTTTGCCTTTCCGAATAAACTTCAGACACAGCTTGACAATTTGTATGAAATAGTTTGCTAGGATTTTGATGCTTGATTGAGATTTTCCAGCATCTGTAGATCAAATTGGGTATATCTGAAATGTTAACATCACTGGATCCTTCAATTCATAAATTCAAAATATCTTTTCACTTATTTAGATCTTTTTTGTTGTTGTTTGTTTGTTTTTACTGTATTTTGTCATTCTCTACATGTTGATTTTAGAAATCTTGAAACATACCTATTTAATGTCATAAATCTTGCTTTTGGCTCTGCTTTCACTATATTCTACAAGTTTTGATAAGATGTATTTATTTTCAGAACATTTTTTCAGTTTTTCTAATAACTTCTTTTTGACTCATTATGGGTTTCTAAACATCCATGGGTTTAGTTTAATTTTTATTGTTTAATTTCTAAATACGGATTTCTGTTAATTTAATTTTACTTTAATTCCATGGTTGTCTGAGGATGTATTTTGTATGATTTCTATTTTTCTAAATTTGTTAATACAGGTCATCAGTTTTTTTTTAAGCCAGAATTTCTACTTTATTGATATATTCAGTTTCAAGTTCTCAGATTTGAATAACCTACCATATTTTTTAAAATGGTATGTTAAACATGATGCCCATGAATTATGTTAATAAGAGCCACAGTAGACAAGCAGGTCATTACACTAGCATTTGCTGTGGGAAGCATTATAGTAAGTCAAAGTCACTGGCCTGGTGTAGGAGGCAGAGCCCCGTGGCATGACAGGGCACACTCTCTGAGCTGATGCTTTGACATCAAGAGAAGGGAAGCCATGACCGGATCTTCATTTTTCTTTTCACTTATGAATGGGAAATCTCATAGGTTTAGCTAATCAAAAATTCTGTTTAAGGACTTGAATTAAGTTTTTGATCTATAAAGAGTGAATTGCTACTCATCCTTTGAATCTGGAATGTTCTTCACTTTCAGGAAAAACATCTCAGTAATACTAGGATGCTAATAGGAACTGGAGGACACCCAAACCCTGACAGGTCCAAAGACATGCAACCCATTGAGAAATTTCGGCTTCATATTTCCTTAATTCCAGGTGATCACCACATTGCTTTGTCTTTTCTCCCTGGCCATTCTCTTCTGTGTCCCTGATTGTAATTGTCACATCAAACATGGTGGCATTCCTTGGACACATTTTGTTCCTTCATGATTTTGTTTTCTATGTTCTATGGGCACATTATACAGATATCTTTTGGGGTTCCATTCTTAACTCTTATTTAAGACATCATTCAAATGATATCATCTTTCAAGCTGTCATGGAAGTTGGTAAACATCTCGGTTATGACACCCTCCAGTGTTATCTTTTTCTATGTGTATCTGCTTCCTGCCTGATCTACTCCAGTAGGATGCAAACTCTTGTCAGATAAGTTTATGTTTTATCTATCTCTGTGCCCCTATGGCACAGAGAAGGAAATGGCAACCCACCCCAGTGTTCTTGCCTGGAGAATCCCAGGGACAGACACGACTGAAGTGACTTAGCAGCAGTAGCAGCAGCAGTGCCCCTATAGCAACTAAAAGACATTGGGTGCTCAGACGGTAAAGGGTCTGCCTTCAGTGCATGAGACCTGGGTTCAATTCCTGGGAAGATCTCCTGGAGAAGGAAATGGCAACCTACTCCAGTATTCTTGCCTGAAAATACCATGGACAGAGGAGCCTGGTGGGCTACAGTCCATGGGGTCACAAAGAGTCAGACACAACTGAGCGACTTCACTTTCTATTGAATGAAAAAATAAACGAACGACTATATAATGAAGCAGAGTTTAAAGTGTGATAGTTCTCTGTCTTCCATATGGAGTCAGTAATAGTGGGGTCAGTGTTTTGTCTAAATTAGAAGNAGAGGAGCCTGGTGGGCTACAGTCCATGGGGTCACAAAGAGTCAGACACAACTGAGCGACTTCACTTTCTATTGAATGAAAAAATAAACGAACGACTATATAATGAAGCAGAGTTTAAAGTGTGATAGTTCTCTGTCTTCCATATGGAGTCAGTAATAGTGGGGTCAGTGTTTTGTCTAAATTAGAAGATTTTAGAGAAAACATAGGACAGAAAAGACAAGAGAGAAAACTGATAACGTCAAGTTCTAGTCCAATTAGTGCAGTTCCTGTAGAGCTCCTCTTAGGAGCATTTTTTTTCTTTCAAATTGAAGTATAATTGCTCTACAATGTTGTATTTTTTCTGTTGCACACCAAAGTGAATAAACTATATACATACATATATCCCTCCCTCTTTTTTAATTAATTTTTTGAGTTTACCTTTGATTTTTTTTTTAAATTTTAACTGGAGGATAATTGCTTTACAGTGTTGTGTTGGTTTCTGCCTTACAACAACATGAATCAGCTATAAGCATACACAGATTCCCTTTCACTTAAGTCTCTCTCCAAGCCACCTCCCATCCCACCCTTTTGGGTCAAAACAGAGTACTGAGCTGAGCTCCCCATGCTGTACAGAAGCTTCCCACTAGCTGTCTGTTTTACACATAGTAGCAGATAAATGTGAATTCTAATCTCATAATTCATCCCACCCCCTTCCCTCTTTGTGTCTGAACATCCATTCTCTACATCTGCATCTCCATTCTTGGCCTGCAGCTTATACTTCCTTTCATTTTGGGGCCTTGAACAAACAACTGGGTCTGTATTAACTCCTTTCTAAGATCCCCGCAAGTATTTCCAAACCTTAACCTTACTGTAAGACTACTGAAGACACCTGAATGACTTCAGGATAAAGATTCACTTCTCACAGATTCAAACTATAAACTAGAACTAGAGCTTTGTAGGATGAATAAAACAGTGAAAACCAAAATGCTTTCCAGGTGTTTTAGCCATCAATCCTAGCTTCCAACCCCATCCCTCCCTCCTGATTCTACTCATGGAGGGTTGTCTTAAAGGAAGCATATAGAGTTTCTTTTTTCAAAGTTAGATGATTGCTCTTTTTCTAAATAATAGGCAAGAGAATTCTGAGTCATTCAACAAAGTGCTCATGACCAAACTCTCTTGGAAGAGGGGAAAAGCACGTTCATGCCCTCTTTTTCTCTCACTTTATAAAAAGTGACTCTGATCCAGCTGAAATCTGGGCAAAGATTTTGTGTGTGTGTGTGTGTGAGTGTGCACACGTACACGCCTACATTTCTCTCTTTTTCTGGACAGCCTCCAGTTACACAGTCTTGAAGGCTGGTATCATGTTCCCCTTCTTTCCTGCTTATTTCTTCCATTCTGGTAGCAAGACCTCTCAGTCCCCCCTCTTTCTGTGGTTCCCAGAGAGGGACGTGAGTTTTGAAAGTGTCAAAGCAGTGTAAATGCTGATGTATAGGCCACAGTTGTTTCTCTGAAAAGGCCTTCAGAGTCCTCCCCTGTCCTCTGTTCCCTTCAAGTTGGAATGATTCATCAGCTGGCCTTTTGCAAGAAAAGAGGCTGGCCTGAGGTCTTGGGCCTTTGACCTCCGTGAAGAGAAAGGTTACACCGAGCGCAACTGTGCAAGGGCCAGGGCGGCAGCCACGGGCATAGAAACCCGAGGTGGGGGCGCCAGGCCCGGGGAGGGGGCTGGTGGGAAAGAGGGGGGATTCAGCAAAGTGAAGAGTCTATTTCTAAGAGACTCAGTGGATCAGCTGACAGCCGGGGTCAGGGGTCATATTTATGCTTGATTCCCTGAGCATGTTACAGTAACATCTGCTTGTTATCGGTCTTGAGGGAGCAGGCGTGGGGACCAGGCGCTCTGACCTCTTTCTATCAAAGGAGGCGGGAGAAGAGATTAGGGGTCCCTATTAATGTTTGTGTTAGACTTAATGCCTCACCCCTCTCCTGAGCCTGATTTGTCAGCTTTCCCCTTTTTCTTTTTGTCATCTTGCGAAACATTTAAATGAGCCCCGTTGTTGTCAGTGGTAGAGCATTGGAAATTGCAGAAAAGAAAGTCAGGTTTCAATCAGAGGAAAATCTTGGTGAAAAATATACAGTGAGAAAGAGAAAAAAAAATCAACAACCCAGGAAATTCCTCACATGCTGGAATCAAATTGTTTCATAGAAACATCTTGGTTTTGGATATCATACATAGAATTTAAAAATCGATTGTAATTGTGTTCTGTCACCTTCTGCAAAAAACTCTCAAACAGGAATCATGGTTTGGTTATTCAGTTACCAGGGAATTCAACTTTAATGTAGGATTTGCCTCAAGGTTGGTGTCATCAACTCAAAACGAGAACAGAACCCACCATTGGAGTGGGGGTTGAGGGTGGGATAGTAATTCTTCTCTTAGATTAACCTTTTTAATTTGAGTCACTTTTGTAACTTTTCCACAAATTTCCCTAAAAAAATTTTTCCTTCTGTCAACAATGAATTACAGCTTTTACGTGCAAATATTTCCCCATCTCCAGTTTCTCTGGCCAAACTAATAATCCATGGAAACATAAAGCAATTTCTGAAAATCAGGCTGAAGAAAGAAGAAAATTCACTGAGCTGCTAAGTTCTTCTTTCTTCATTGTCTGAAACAAACAAACAAACAAACACACTTGCTGTGTGCCTGCTGGCTTCTAGAAGAAACAATTATCTATAATCTTGTGTTTCTGATTTCCATGATTTCTGTTCAGAAGTTTCTGGAACGTCTCAGGTTAGTTTTGTAAAAATCTCTTGGTCTGCTGTAGATGGAGCATACATAATTGATACCTAGTAGATGCCTTAATCACTTATGTGATATTTTGTTTTAGCCTCAAGCCTTGCATGGAGGAATAAAATTTGAGAGTGAAAGAAGAGCTTAGAGATAGAGGGTATTATTTTTAGCTAAAAAAAAAAAAAAGAAAGAAAGTTAAAATAAGCAAACGTGATTTCATGGAAGGCAGCCACCTCTGGGGTCCAAATCCATGGCAAAGTTCACACAGTCCAACTTCCATGTAACTGTATGAAAACAACATGTTTGCTATTTATAAGGAATTGCCTTGGGGAAACCAGCTTTAAAAAGGAGGATAGATTGTGCTGAGGAAAACTGAATGTGAGTGGATGGGGACTCTTTAAAGGTAAGGGCTTAGATGTGTGTGGGTATGTGTGTGTGTGTATGTGTGTGTGTGTGTGTGTGTAGTGGTGGTGGGATGGGTGATGGGAGTCGCTGTTGAAAACCACTTTGTGATTATAAATAATAACAAAAAATTCAATCGGAAGTGCATTCTGCCAAACTGGACAATAAAGCTCCTAGCAGGGCATTGAGATTTTCTTAATCAGGGTCAGACCCACATGCATAAGGCCAATGAGTTCAGTGGGAAAAAACGACTCTTCTTCCCCTTTTTTTTTTTCCCCTTTCCTTTTTTCTTTCATTTGGAAGGGACCCCTCATAAACATGCAGAGCAATTTTCCAGTACATTAACCCAGGAGGGATCCTCTCCCTGTCGGCTCAAGAAACAGAGAAGTTGAGAACCAGGGTGAGGGGAAGATGGATGAGCCTGGGATATAAGAGAGGGCAGTTTTTCCACTGTCCTGCCCTGTACACCTAGGACAAAGGCTTCATTGACTGCCATGCTTGACATCAGCCTCATAAACTAGTAGTCAGGCACAAAGCGTCTGACACTTGAAAGTACAAGTCCCTGCCTTCTTTCTATTGCAGCTGTGCAGGGGGGTTGGGCCTAACAGTGGTGCCTCTTTGTCAGCCCACAGGACAAGAGGTGAAGATAAATAGTATTGACTTTAAGGTAGTCACCCAATCTTGCTATTTCCCCAAAGACAACACTTCCTCTCAGGCTGAACATCATGGCCCCAGGAGATGTAGCCATCTTCCCTTTGGCCAGGGAGCTAGGGTAGAGTAGGCCTGGGTAGCATTGAAGGTGGACGTGTAGCCGGAGGGAAGGAGAGAAGACAGGGGCAAGTACAGAGTCGTGGGATCCGTTTCTCGTCCTCTGTGAGGAGGTGGTATGGTTTCCATGCATTCCAGAGCTTGGTCACAGTGGTTTCTTTCATTCTCTTGAGATCCCCAGAAATGGTCCTAGAGGGAAAAAAACAAATACAAGAGGCAAGACTGAAAACCATGTACATTGATACGATCCAAAAGATAGGAAAAAAAAAAAGCAACAACTCACACTGGTATCACTGATTATCACACGGCCAGACAACACAATACTTTTCTGGGAACATTTTGGCAATAAAACTTTAAAACAAGCACATAAGTTGAATGCAATCATTTAAGAATCATATATGCTGAAGGCAGGGACACAGCTGTGTAATTTGTTGGGGTTTGATTGATGCAACCGCTAGTTTTTTTCATTATTATTTTCTTCATCATTAGTTTTTACTTGATGCATTTTATTTATTTATTATTTTTTTTTTGCAGCTGCATAGGTAAACTTTTTTGTATTATTTCTATCTGTGTTAGAAGAGAAGGGATTTGAAATCCAGAACACTGATTTGAAGGCTTATGTGCTGTGCTTAGTCACTCAGTTGTGTCTGATTCTGTGACTCCGTAGACTGCAGCCCACCAGGCTCCTCTGTCCATGGGGATTCTCCAGGCAAGAATACTGGAGTGGATTGCCAAGCCCTTCTCCAAGGGATCTTCCCAACTGAGGGATCAAACCCAGGTCCCTCACATTGCAGGCAGATTTTTTACTGACTGAGCCACCAGGGAACCTCTTGATGGCTTATGACCAAGTTCAACAGCTTAGAAAGGATCACTCTTTCTGGGTGTCTTTCTAGACCTTCTGAAGGCAGGATGCTATTTCAGATGTCTTTTCATCCTCTAAAGAGGTTCAATGGATGATGATTTATGAGCCATCCTCAATGACAAGAGTCCATCTCAAGTTAAACCTCTTATCTTCAGAGTGGACTTACAGGTCTCAGAGCAGACAGGTTCTAAAGAGCTCTCCAGAAATATTTTATGTACACAGAGAGAAGAGTGTGGTAGCTCAAATCCCTACAGGTCCCATGTTCAAGCTGAGGAAAGGTTACAATTAGGATGTGAACGCCAGAGGGGAGTTCCATTTAAACCCTAACAGTGGAACTCAGATCAATCACACATTAGCTGGTTTATAAAATCTAGCTGGGCTTCCCTTCCCATTGCTTTTTCAAAATTTCTCAACTTAGTGCCTCCTTCTATTGACAACGCCACTTTACATCATTTGAGAATATATCCTTTATCCAAGTTATTTCAAGAACTCTATTCTCTAAAACTGTGCTATAATTTCATTTTAGAGAACACTGCTTGAGGCTAAGATATAAAGAGATCACATTGATCGGAAACTGTTTGAGATTAACTCCTTTCTATGAATCTTTTAAGTTAACATATTTACCCTAAAAACTAATAGTTTCAAGTTGAGAACAAATTTCTTGAAAATGGAGGATATAGTGACTAGCTTGATTCACACTCATTTAACCTTCTTTTTAAGGGAGTCCTATAGCAGATACATGTCATGAACGTAGAATATCTCTTTTGAACTTGCTTTGCCTTTGAACGATTATGTGGTAACAGTTTTGTGCATGTGTGTTCAGTTGTGTCTGACTCTTTTGTGACCCCACGGACCATAGCTTACCAAACTCCTCTGTCATGGGATTTCCCAGCCAGAATTCTGGAGTGGGTTGCCATTTCCTCTTCCAGGGCATATTCCTGACCTAGGTATCAAACCTGAGTCTCTTGCATTAGCAGGTAGGTTCTTTAGCACTGAGGCACCTGGGAAGTCCAGCAATAATTTTGACTTATTGATAAAAGCATTATGTCTTGAAGGAGGTGGATTTCATTCATTGCCTTTTGTTTTCACTTCAGGAGTTCCTAAATTCATTATTTCCAGGATCTAGTCCTGTTTACTTACACTTCAATAGAGCCTTGATTGTTTCCAGAAACCTACACGTTATCTCAGAGTGACACTTTTATTTTTGTATCTCAGAGATGGTTTATGGGGCAAACTGCAAGGTGAGCATAACTTTGTACCTCTGCCTCTGCCTAATGCCCCCTTCCTCTTCCCAGAGCCATTGGGTCTTCATTTCTCTGGACTGTTGGCTATTCCTCTGAGGTCTCTTCATCCTTTGCACGCCAGACTCTCAAACTGACATTCTGCCCAGAACATCATTTGGCAACTCTCAAATGTGAAGTGTTAAGTCTCCTTATAGCAGGAAAAAAAAAAAAAAAAAAGCTGAACAGAAGTAAACAGAAACCTAGTTTGTAGTTATAGGAAAGAAAAGTGAAGGTTATGTCTAGAGGATTTTCATGGAATGATGAGATGTGACCTACTGGGAAATTTGTTTCACTTTTCCTTGTCCATTTTTGCCTCTTCTAGTCCATTCTTTTCCAGAGAGTACATTGTTTCACAGGTTTTCATTGTGAAAATTCTGAAAAAGATATTGAACATTCTAAGCAGATCTTCTCAAAAGCAGCAAAAGGATTAGCCTTGACTCTCCTCTTTCCCTATGCTACCTCTTGACTCAAAACACAGAAGGAACTTTCCATCAGAGGTTATCTGTCAAACCCTAGGGTAGGGAATATCTCTTAATGTTTTCTTCTGAGTCTCTTCTTCCTAGAAGAGACTCAGGAATTTTGTGGGGAAAGCTCATGGATTGGGTGCTGGGCAGGCTTCCGTTCTAGTCTAATCCAGTCCAGTTTGTGCTCTCTTCATTGAACTTGGACACTCATTTCATCTCCCTCAGTTTTCTTATCTGTAAGATGGACAAATTACACACATCTTTATGATTGTTTTCTTCCTTTCTTTCTTGTCCTTTATGTTCTAACAGTGGACTGCAATTTTTCCCCATTATAATTATGGGAAATAAGCATGTTTAAACAAATAAGTGAACATTGAAAAATATAATCTCAATTTTAGGTATTGTTGGTATCACAACTGGAAATGTCCATGAATTTGATGTATATATATGACCAAACATTTCCTGCCTTCTTTATTTAGACCTGGGTCATGCACTTGGAATTGATATGTTTGGGGAGTTTTTCTTAGTTCTACTTGAGGACACATGGTTTTGTAAACACACCATTAAAAGCTAACTTGCTGGGTGGAGACCCTCGCATGTGCTTGTCCCATGGGATTCAGCGACTGGCCTGACTTTCCTAGTCTGAATCAGAGTTTAAAAATTCTTTTAAATTAACATTGCCTTCCCCAAGGTCTTTCTGACAAAAATATATTTTTATTTGTATACTATTTGACATTTATTTTAGGTGAAAGATCTATTTCAGCCCATTTGTATTTATGCTGATACAGGCTGTGTGCCGCCTTGTCCCTCTGCTGTGTGTACTGGGAGCTGAGTTGAGCCAGGAGGTCTTACTTTATTGTCTCTCACTAACTTTGTCTCCACGAGCTAGACTGTGGCTTCAAGGAAAAGAAACAGAACGAACTCTGTGCAAAGCACAGTGCAGGTCCCATACCCTCTATCCTTGTAGAATCAAGGCCAAGGAAATATGAACAGAGTGAAGAAAGTCATAAAGAGAAAAGCAGATCTTATATATATTAACTCATATGTGTGGAATCTAGAAAAATAGCACCGATGATCTTATTTGCAAAGCAGAAATAGATACACAGATATAGAGAACAAAGATATGGACACCAAATGGGGAAAGGAAGGATGGGATGTGTTGGGAGTTTCGGATTGACATATATACACTGCTATGCATAAGAGAGATAACAAATAAGAACTGACTGTATAGTGCTGGGAACTCTATTTAGCATTCTCTGGCGACCTAGAAGGGAAGGAAATACAAAACAGAAGGGATATATGGATTCATATAGCTGATTCACTTTTGCTGTACCGCAGACCCTAACACAACATTATAAAGCAATTATACGCCAATAAAAAAAATTTAAAAAGAATGGCTGCCTTGGTTTTGTCCCTCTTCTCCTTGATGTTGGCCCCAAGGGACTTCTTTTAAGAGCCTGTGAATACCTATGAATCTTGCTACTGAACTTACAAGGACATGGATCACTTGCATTAAAGGGTTAATTGTTGCTTCTAACTCTCTAATTTTGCTTTCCTCTCAGTGATTCAACCTCATATGACAGACTTAGTAAACATGTCCAATTTGATGACCTGTGAACCTCAAACTCCACCTATGTTAAACTCACTTCCAGTCTCCCTTAGAAAAGCAAGCTCTGCTTTCTCTTTCATTTTCCCATTTCTATAATTATCATTGCTTTTGTTATCCAAACTCAGAAATTTAGCTGCATCTCTGATTTTTTTTTTCTTTCTCTTTTCCTCTTGCTCCCTATGTGACAGCAGCGATCTGTTCCTACTGAGTCTTCTCGCTTCTACATCCTGATTCTATCCTATTTCTATGGCCCTGTTTATTTGAGGCTCTCAGATATTCATTGCTAAATTACTCCAGTAACACCCGAGGTGAGTTTCTTTTTCATCGCTTACCTAACACACTCCTCCATTCCAGCCATCTCTCTGCTGTGTATGTTCCAGTGACCTGTGCCTCAATCTAGTTTCCTACCCAGAAGGACATCATTTTTGTTCCCTTGTACCTTTCAATTCACATTCCTCAGCAAGTCTGCCTTGATTTCTCTAGAGATGAGCGAACATGCACCCTTTGGATACCAATTGCACCATTGGTCTTGATATCATTTACTTCATTATCATATACTTTATTATTCTCGTTTGAGAAAACACATAAAACACCTATTGTAGCTTTCTAGAAGTGTTTGAATTGTGAACAAGATGGTATGAAGTTTACAAATCAGGTCAGGAAATTCACTAGAGAGGTAGGTGGTAACAATAAGCAACTCTCATGTGCTAGGAACTATTCTAATCATTTATTGTCATTGACACACTGAGTGCTGACAATAACCTTATGAGGCTGTTACTCAGGATTCCATTTCATAGATGTGAAAACAGAGGTGCAAACAGGCTCAGCCCAATGAAGAACAAGTTTTACAAGAATGACAAAGGATTATGATAGCTTGGTAGGAGAGAATGACTCCTGCCCAGTTGAAATAAATGTTATGAAGGAGGTTTAAAGGAAGAGGAAAGTGATCTGGTATTTTCCAAGTAACTAATTAGAAATGTTCCATCTTTCAGTCTTATATTATTGTAGTTTTATGAGTTCATCTTTGCACTCCTAATTGGATGGGTCACTCCTTAAGACAGATATTAATTCTCTTTGGTTTCTCCACAGCATCTAACCCAGTGTTTTTCATATAGCAGTTGTATGTTGATAGATGCTTAATTAACTTTTGTTGTCTTGAGCACAGAGATGCTGTATTTCAGGGTCTTTTTTTGTTGTTGTTTTGTTTTCTCACCATTTCTAGATATATATACTGAATCAGTCATTTATTTTGATTTTGGAGAAATAAGTTACTTAGTGTATATACTGTGTATATGCCTATATAGATTAAATAGCAATGACATTTGAATTTTTGACTAATTTCAAGATAGAATACTTTTAATCAAATTTTTGCCAAGTAAGAATGGACTTACAACATAAGGAATTAAGTGAGCCAATGTTGTTGTGTCCAACCCTTTGTGACCCCGTGGACTGCAGCATGCTAGTCTTCCCTGTCCTTTACTATCTCCAGGAGTTTGCTCAAACTCATGTCCATTGAGTTAGTTGTGCAATCGAACCATTTCATCCTCTGTCACCTCCTTCTCCTGCCCTCAATCTTTCCAGCATCAGGTTTTTTCACAATGGGTTGGCTCTTCACATCAGGTGGCCAAAGTATTGGAGCTTCAGCTTCAGCATCAGTCCTTCCTATGGGCCAATATAAGTTAATAAAGACTTTTCACAGAACCATGTTCCCTGAGCATCTCATTCTGATGGTATGTCCTTTCTAATGTTCCAGTGACTTTCTCACAGGGTTGTTGAGNGGCTCTTCACATCAGGTGGCCAAAGTATTGGAGCTTCAGCTTCAGCATCAGTCCTTCCTATGGGCCAATATAAGTTAATAAAGACTTTTCACAGAACCATGTTCCCTGAGCATCTCATTCTGATGGTATGTCCTTTCTAATGTTCCAGTGACTTTCTCACAGGGTTGTTGAGAGGATTAAATGTAACAAAAAGTTAATCAGAAAAGAAAAGAGCTTAACATATAGTCATTTCGTATTTGTTAAATGTCATCAGCAGCAGCAGCAGCAGGATTACCTTCAGTGCTATTATCAACTTCATTGTCTTCATCACCATCATCCTCATCATCAGTGTCACCATCATCAGTATCATCCATTATTACCACTTATATACATGATCTGTAAGTGTCGTTGGTTCTCAGTGGCCAAAATTACAACCATGGTTCTAGTATTAATGTGATACTCTGTTGGGCTGAGTGGTCTTAGTAAAGGGCTTACTAGACTCAGGTGATTTTCCCAGAGCAAAGACTTTGTTGTACTTCATTGATATACAACTAGGAATCATTGCTTCTCATGTATCACATATGACTTTCTTCTGAGGGAGGGTGAGCTGCAGTGTCTTCTGTTTGATGAAATTAGCTATGACTCCCTACACACGCTCACCTCCAAGTTGACCCTTATTAGCATCCTTCATCCCCAAATGGATTCACTTACAAGCCATTCAACAAATGAATACATTTATGTTTAAGTTCCTTTTAAAGTTTACTAATAATTGATAGCTTTGAAATTTCTAAAATGAAGCTGAATTTATGGTTAGCCAGCAAATTTTTTTATTAAACAAATCACACATCCTTTGGTGGCTCAGAGGTTAAAGTGCCTCCCTCCAATGTGGGAGACCAGGGTTTTATCCCTGGGTCGGGAAGATCCCCTGGAGAAGGAAATGGTAACCCACTCCAGTATTCTCACCTGGAAAATCCCACGGATGGAGAAGCCCGGTAGGCTACAGTCCATGGGGTCGCAAAGAGTCGGACACGACTGAGCAACTTCACTCACTTAAACTAAATGCAACTAAAAGCTATACAAAAANCTGGGTCGGGAAGATCCCCTGGAGAAGGAAATGGTAACCCACTCCAGTATTCTCACCTGGAAAATCCCACGGATGGAGAAGCCCGGTAGGCTACAGTCCATGGGGTCGCAAAGAGTCGGACACGACTGAGCAACTTCACTCACTTAAACTAAATGCAACTAAAAGCTATACAAAAAAAGAAATTATTTGTAATTTAAGTGAAAAATAGGGGTAAGGTAAGATCTATTTTGCTTGTGATTCATTTGTCCTTTCCAAGGGCAACTAATACATATTTAAATAAAAGAAGTGATCTGTTGAATGATATCTATTGAAAACAGTCTTGTCCAGAAAGTTACATGTTCAGATATATTAATTTAACTTTCTTTTCTGAAATCATCTGAAATAAAAATAATGTAAAGCATTTTAGATGTAGACACTATTATCAAGGACACAAATCTTTTCAGCTTGACTTCCCTGAAATTCACATTTATTACTAGTGAAATTATTGGCTACCATAAAAATAATCTAAAAAATAAAGAGAAAATTTAAATGTATGTCTGAACATATGGGTTGCTAACACTGAATTTTTTTTTTTTAATATTTGATCCATGCTAATGTTCATATGTTCAGACATATGGTTTTTCCAGTAGTCATGTATGGATGTGAGAGTTGGACTGTGAAGAAAGCTGAGTGCCAAAGAAGTGATGCTTTTGAACTGTGGTGTTGGAGAAGACTCTTGAGAGTCCCTTGGACTGCAAGGAGATCCAACCAGTCCATTCTGAAGGAGATCAGCTCTGGGATTTCTTTGGAAGAAGTGATGCTACAGCTGAAACTCCAGTACTTTGGCCAATTCATATGAAGAGCTGACTCATTGGAAAAGACCCTGATGTTGGGAAGGATTGGGGGCAGGAGAGGAAGGGGACGACAGGGGATGAGATGGCTGGATGGCATCACCGACTTGATGGATGTGAGTCTGAGTGAACTCCGGGAGTTGGTGATGGACAGGGAGGCCTGGCGTGCTGCGATTCATGGGGTCGCAAAGAGTCAGNTTGGAAAAGACCCTGATGTTGGGAAGGATTGGGGGCAGGAGAGGAAGGGGACGACAGGGGATGAGATGGCTGGATGGCATCACCGACTTGATGGATGTGAGTCTGAGTGAACTCCGGGAGTTGGTGATGGACAGGGAGGCCTGGCGTGCTGCGATTCATGGGGTCGCAAAGAGTCAGACACGACTAAGTGACTGAACTGAACTGAACTGAACTGAATGTTCTACAGTTACAGAATTACTTAGTATATAACCTGCAATTATAAGATATGTCCACATAGCTGGTTAACAGAGAAAAGTAAAAATGTTTAACAGATTTTTTTTACCTTCCAAATTTCCCCCACTCACCTCCTCTCAATCTATAGTTTAAAAAATCCTAAAAAGATTTTGAAGTTTACAAAGAATTAAAAATCAGTGTGACAAGTAACAGAAGTTTTCCTAGTCATCATTCATCATAAAAATTTAATTAAATTAAGAATTTGTGAATAAAATATATACACTATAGTGGTTCATATCATTGTACTGGGGATGGTAATCAAAACCATCCCCAAGAAAAAAAAATGCAAAAGGCAAAATGGTTGTATGAGGAGGCCTTACAAATAGCTGAGAAAAGAAGAGAAGCAAAAAGAAAAAGGGAACGGGAAAGATATATCTATCTGAATGCAGGGTTCCAAAGAACAGCAAGGAGAGATAAGAAAGCCTTCCAAAGTAATCAATGAAGAAAAATAGAGGAAAACAATAGAATGGGAAAGATTAGATATCTCTTCAAGAAAATTAGAGATACCAAGGGAACATTTCATGCAAAGATGGGCACAATAAAGGATAAAAATGGTATGGACCTAACAAAAACAGAAGATATTTAGAAGAGGTGGCAAGAATACACAGAAGAATTATACAAAAAAGATCTTCATGACCCAGAAAGCCACGATAGTGTGATCACTCACCTAAAGCCAGACATCCCAGAATATGAAGTCAAGTGGGCCTTAAGATATATTACTGCGAACAAAGCTAGTGGAGGTGACGGAATTCCAATTGAGCTATTTCAAATCCTAAAAGATGATGCTGTGAAAATGCTGCACTCAAGATGCCAGCAAATTTGGAATCTCAGCAGAGGCCACAGGACTGGAAAAGATCAACTTTCATTCCAATCCCAAAGAAAGAAAATGCCAAACAATGTTCAAACTACTGCACAATTGCATGCATGTCACATACTAGCATAGTAATGCTCAAAATTCTCTAAGCTAGGCTTCAACAGTATGTAAACTGAATACTTACAGATGTTCAAGCTGGATTTAGAAAAGGCAGAGGAACCAGAGATCAGATGGCCAACATCTGTTGGATCATAGAAAAAGCAAGAGAATTTCAGAAAAACATCCACTTCTGCTTCATTGACTATGTATGCTAAAGCCTTTGACAGTGTGGATCACAACAAACTGAAAAATTCCTAAAGAGATGGGAATACCAGACCACTTTATCTACCTCCTGAGAAATCTGTATGCTGGTCAAGAAACAACAGTTAGAGCCAGATACGGAACAACAGACGGGTTCCAAATTGGGAATGAATATGTCAAGGCTGTATATTGTCACCCTGCTTATTTAACTTGTATGCAGAGTACACTATATGAAATGTCAGACTTGGTGGAACAGAATCTGGGATCAAGATTGTTGGGAGAACTATCAGTAAACTCAGATATACAGATGACATCACCCTTACGGCAGAAAATGAAGATAAACTAAAGAGACTCTTGATGAAAGTGAAAGAGGAGAGTGAAAAAGTTGGCTTAAAATCAACATTCATAAAATGAAGATCATGGGATCCAGTCCCATCACTTCATGGCAAATAAATGGGGAAACAATGGAAACAGTGACAGACTTTATTTTCTTGGGCTCCAAAATCACCGCAGATGGTGACTTCAGCCACGAAATTAAAATACACTTGGTCCTTGGAAGGAAAGCTATGACCAACCTAGACAGCATATTAAAAAACAGAGACATTACTTTCCGGACAAAGGTGCATCCAGTCAAAGCTATGGTTTTTTCAGTAGTCGTGTGAGCATTGTGATGTGAGTGTTGGACCATAAAGAAAGCTGAGTGCAAAAGAATTGATGCTTTTGAACTGTGGTGTTGGAGAAGACTCTTGAGGGTCCTTTAGACTGCAAGGAGATCCAACCAGTCCATCCTAAAGGAAATCAGTCCTGAATATTCATTGGAAGGGCTGATGCTGGAGCTGAAGCTCCCATACTTTGGCCACCTGATGCAAAGAGCTGACTCATCTGAAAAGACCCTGATGCTGGGAAAGATTGAAGGCAGGAGGTGAAGGGGATGATAGAGCATGAGATGGTCAGATAGAGTCACTGACTGAATGGACATGAGTTTGAGTAATCTCTGGGATTTGGTGATGAACAGGGAAGCCTGCCACGCTGCAGTCCGTGGGGTCTCAGAGTTGGACATTACTGAGCAACTAAACTGAACTGAACTGAGTGAATAAAGACCTACTGTATAGCACAGGTAAATACACTCCATATCTTATAATAACCTATAAACGAGGATGTAAAAAAAAGAATATATATACGTATACAAATAAAACTGAATCACTTTGATGTGCACTTGAAACTAACACAGCATTGTGAATCAACCATTGCAAATCAACTAGATTTCAATAAAATTAAAAATAAAAATTAACATAAAAATATCAAAAATCAGAAAAAATAGAAGAAATATAATATTAGAATAAGCTTTAAACTTACAAAGTACATTTTATTTTAAATTCATTGTCTTTACATCTTTCATTTTGCTGCTAACTGGTTTGAGAAGCTTACTTCTTACCTGGGAGAAGTAAGCATCCCTTTAGTATACTTCTGAAAAATAATGTCATTGAAATGTGAAAGAATATTCAGGCAAATTTAATGGAAATTTCTGATTGTGTGCTATTTTTTTTTAAAAAAGGTAATTTTTAAAATGAATAATGGTAATTATCAAGCTATTTTATGGATTAATTGACATGAATTGTTTGGTTATTTCTAATTTCAATGTATGATCAAGTCTTATATGACACATGGAGGAATCATAAATAAGGTCAACACCAAACTAGTATAAGAGGAGAAAGTGAAAGAGGAGAGTGGAAAAGTTGGTTTAAAACTCAACACTCAAAAACCAAAGATCATGTGATCTGTTACCATCACTTCATGGCAAACATATGGGGAAACAATGGAAATGGTGACAGACTTTATTTTCTTGGGCTCTAAAATCACTGCAGATGATAAATGCAGCCATGAAATTAAAAGATACTTGCTCCTTGGAAGGAAAGCTATGACCAACCTAGACAGCATATTAAAAAGCAGAGACATTACTTTGCCAACAAAGGTCCATCTAGTCAAAGCTATGGTAGTCATGTATAGATGTGAAAGCTGGACCATAAAGAAAGCTGAGCATCAAAGAATTGATGCTTTTGAACTGTGGTGTTAGAAAAAACTCGAGAGTGCCTTGGACTACTAGGAGATCAAACCAGTCAATCCCAAAGGAAATCACTTTTGAATATATATTGGAAGGGCTGATGTTGAAGCTCCAATACTTTGGCCACCTGATGTGAAGAGCCGACTCACTGGAGAAGACCCTGATGCTGGGAAAGATAGAAAGCAGAAGGAGATGGGGGTGACAGAGGATGAGATGGTTGGATGGCATCACCAACGCAATGGACATTAATTTGAATACAATAAGTGCAGAGTTGATATTTAGAGTATCTAAATATTGTTTGATCTGTAAAAAATAGTTGTTAGATAAATTAGAAATACAAACTTTATTTTGGGGGAAGGTGGATTTTTAAATGACTGAACACCTTCAAAGCACCTGTTTATTAGCAATGACTATGGAACTGCATCTCATTCATTGTAGAACCAGAGAATCTGAAGTGTAAACTTTGGCAGGGGACATTTTTTTTTTTTTTTGTCATTCCCAGGGTTAGAGCATGGATTTTAAATAATATTCTTAACTTTTTAAGCTGTTTGCACTCTTCACCAATTAATTCCATTTTTTAGCACCATTCCCCCAGCAATTAGTTCTAAGAATGAAATATTTTACCTTATTAACATTTCATTGGACTATCCAGCTTCATTGTTTGAAAACAAATTGAGCATCTCTAGGATGAATTTAACAAATTTTGTCTTTAGAAAACAAAATTATATTCTGATTCATTGTGATTGTGTCAGCACTAAGTTACACTGGAAGTTTTACAATAAGGCATTAAATTCACTTTCAAGTTGTATATTAAAATATCCTTCCCCAAATAAGTAATCCTTAACTTGTGAATTCATGAGGGAGTTTGGAAGTATTTTTGAAAAATTAGGGACAAGGGAAGGAGCTCCATCTTTCTGCTTGTAACTCTAAAGAGTTGTTCTTGAAAAATCAAAAAGTTTTTGTGTAAGATATACCAACATGCTTATTGGGGTAACCATGTCCTCATCTTACTCTGAAGGGGGATTTCTTTGTTAAAACACATCAGTTCAGTTCCGTTCAGTCCAGTCGCTCAGTCGTGTCCGACTCTTTGCGACCCCATGAATCACAGCACGCCAGGCCTCCCTGTCCATCACCAACTCCCCGAGTTCACCCAGACTCACGTCCAGCGAGTCAGTGTTGCCTTCCAGCCATCTCATCCTCGGTCGTCCCCTTCTCCTCCCGCCCCCAATCCCTCCCAGCATCAGAGTCTTTTCCAATGAGTCAACTCTTCGCATGAGGTGGCCACAGTACTGGAGTTTCAGCTTTAGCATCATTCCTTCCTTCCAAAGAACACCCAGGACTGATCTCCTTTAGAATGAACTGGTTGGATCTCCTTGCAGTCCAAGGGACGCTCAAGAGTCTTCTTCAACACCACAGTTCAAAAGCATCAATTCTTCGGCACTCAGCTTTCTTCACAGTCGAACTCTCATATCCATACATGACCACAGGAAAAACCATAGCCTTGACTAGACCGACTTTTGCAGGCAATGTCTCTGCTTTTGAATATACTATCTAGGTTGGTCATAACTTTCCTTCCAAGGAGTAAGCGTCTTTTAATTTCATGGCTGCACTCACCATCTGCAGTGATTTTCAAGCTGAGAAAAATAAAGTCTGATACTGTTTCCGCTGTTTCCCCCTACAGCCAACCATTTGGTTATCACAAAAGTACAAGTACTTGAGCAGTCATTGAGATGAGAAAGCTTAATAAAGAATCAACCGAAAATCAGATTTTAACACAAACATGCCCTCCATCACACATAGTAACAGAACACAGAATGCATCACAGAAGAGCCTTGTCTCTCATGTGATAGAAAGGTGCTGGAAGAGGAAACACTTTTGGATTTATTCACACCCCAAAATGTCCTGTATCAGGAAATTCACTCCATCAGAGAAGAACGATTTCTACCCTCATTTGTGTCTGAAACATGAAAACAACATAACAGCTGCATACTGCATTGAATAAGGAAGATCCACATGCATTTAAATCACTTATATCTTACTTTTTTATGATGCAATTGTGAATTATGTTCCTTTTGCATCTGTAATTAGAGGGCAGAACAGATGGCGAAGGCTTCGTTTAAAGTGATGTGTCCATTAAAATAACCTATGCTGCCAAATGATTGTTCACTATAACAGGGTATTCATTCACTGTGGCAGGCACTTTGCTGTGCTGAAATATGTTGCAAAGGCCCCTGGACTATACATGACGCTTATTATTTTTAAGGGCTTTCCAATAAAAGGGTTCACTGTAGCACAGCTAGCTTTGTACCTCATTTATCTTGTGAGCATATGTTTTACTATATTGTTCTAATTAAAAAGTGACCTTGTATATAATGATCAGAACTCAGTGCTGAAAATGATTCATATAGGAGCTTGGGATATGAGAAGACAGTCCAAGCCATATTAAACCTGGCAGTGAGGCAAGGGGGTGGGGCAATCTCTTCTTGTGCGTTACTTGGAGATGATTTTTATAGAGGAAAAAAAAAATTAAACAAGGGAAAAAAAAATTAAACAAGGGAAAAAAAAAGGGTAAAAAAATAATCATAAGATTTGGTTCAAAGACACTCGTATGAAGTTTAATTATTTTACATCTGGCCAAAGCATGCTGACTTTTGTGTTGTTCAAAGCCAAGAAAGATGCACATTGTTTTGCCTTGCTTGGTTAAGATTGTTGGAACTTTTTGGCATATCAGATTCTGGTCAGCCATAATAATAAATACTATTGAAATTTCAGTTTTTTCAGCTTCTGAGGACAAAAATGAGCTTTCAAATACCACTTCACAGAATTCCCCAAATTTTACAAAATAGTTATTATAATTTCCGCATCATGAAGCAAAAAACAGTTTCAAAGAGATTAGGAAAGCATCCTGACTCATCCACTGGTAATAACATTTAAAAAGAAAAATTTTGAAAACAATAGAAAAAAACATTGAAAACAACAGATGAAAATANAAAAAAAAAAAAAAAAGCACTGTTTGTTTGACGAGTTATTCAGTAATCAGTTCAGTCGCTCAGTCATGTCTGACTCTTTGAGACTCCCATGGACTGCAGCACGCCAGGCTTCCCTGTCCATCACCAAATCCCGGAGCTTATTCAAACTCATGTCCATCGATTCATGATGCCATCCAACCATCTCACCCTCTGTTGTCCCCTTCTCCTCATACTTTCAATCTTTCCCAGCATCAGGGTCTTTTCAAATGAATCAGTTTTTTGCATCAGGTGACCAAAGTATCAGAGTTTCATTTCACCATCAGTCTTTCCAAAGAATATTCAGGACTGATTTCATTTAGGATGGACTGGTTGGATCTCCTTGCAGTCCAAGGGACTCTCCAGAATCTTCTCCAAGGCCACAGATCAAAAGCATCAATTCTTCAGTGCTCAGCTTTCTTTATAGTCCAACTCTCACATCCATACACGACCAGTGGAAAAACCATAGTTTTGCTGAGACGGACCTTTGTTGGCAAAGCAATGTCTCTGCTTTTTAATATGCTGTCTAGGTTGGTCATAGCTTTTCTTCCAAGAAATAAGTATCTTTTAATTTCATGGCTGCAGTTACCATCTGCAGTGATTTTGGAGCCCGAAAAAATAAAGTCTGATACTGTTTCCACTGTTTCCTCATCTATTTCCCATGAAGTGATGAGACTGGATGCCATGATCTTAGTTTTCTGAATGTTGAGCTTTAAGCCAGCTTTTTCACTCTCCTCTTTCACTTTCACCAAGAGGCTTTTTAGTTCCTCTTCACTTTCTGCCATAAGGGTATTGTCATCTGCATATCTGAGGTTATTGATATTTCTCCCGGCAATCTTGATTCTAGCTTGTGCTTCATCCAGCCTGGCATTTCTCATGATGTACTCTGCATATAATTTAAATAAGCAGGGTGACAATATAGAGCCTTGAGGTACTCCATTCCCTATTTCCCAATTTTCAGTAATAGTTTTGCATAAAAATATTCATCTTAGCTAAAACATATGCAAACACAAATCTGCAAAACAAACAAACAGAAAAAGGAAAGGGTTTTACCAATTGATGAAAGAAATTGTAATTTAGAAAATGCCTGTGTACCAGTGTAGACATTTTTTTTTAGTTTTATTTTTTAGAGCATAAAAAATTTCTAGAAGACAGTGAATCAATAATGCCCTCCTTGACCACAAAGAATGAAAGCAAAATGTTAAGCATTTGAAAAAACTCAGTATGAATTTGTGATAAAAACATTTCTTTCTTTAAGAATATCATCAGGCAACATTTGTGAAAATGAGAAAACATTATATGATTTTTCCTACCCCCTCTCACAGCATATTTATTTTAAAATATCAGGGATATTTTCCCTCTGAATAGATTCTGTGAGACTTCTAAATATAAAGGTAAAAGATAAAACAATCCAAGTCCTCATATGATGTCAGTAAGTACTTTAGGAGTTTCAAAAAGATGTATTCCCTTGTAGAATATCACATAATCATGGCTGGCAGCCTGTTTATTGTGAATGCAATAACTTGAGTAATCTAACAATCAAGGATTCAGGATAATAAGATTTGAAAGGGTCATATAGAAAAAAGGTTTAATGTCATTTACTTAAAAGTCTGAAACAAGGATACAGTTCTGTTTTCATCATTTCAGAGCTTATTTATTCCCAAGGAGTTCTTTTCTAACTTGATTTATTCTCTTTACCTTGTATAAGATTGTGTAGCAACATGAGCTATGTTAGATTATAGTTTCAGTTCTCTTTGCTCTTCAGTTGGATGCAAAATTTAATAGATGTAGTTAAATATTGCCTTTGTCAACTCCTGTTTGAATTCAGTCATCATCTAAGAATCAGTCCCCCAAGTACAAAACATTTGGTAATTACCTCAATGTGAGGGTTATGATCCACTTAATATTGATAATGATAACAAAAATATAAAAGATCTATAAAACTAGTTCTCAAGCTTCAACACGCATCAGAGTACCTAAAGAGCTTGACTGCTAATTCTGTTTTTTCTAAACCCCCATCTATATTTCCTGTTTTGTCTTTTGTTTTTAATCATTTCTGGTATCACTTGGAACAGTTAGGGTCCCCTGAGAAGCCAATGCTAAAATGAAATTCAAGGTACAGAAGAGGAATTGGAGGAGATGTCTGACAAAAACAAAAGGGAAGGAGTCAGAAAAGTGGGTAAGTCATTCAGGCCAAGAGATGTAAGTTTTACTTTGAGAAAGAATGAGAAAGAAAGAACATATGATATAAAGAGTGCCAAACTACAGCACAGTTCTAAGAATGCTTGGCATGGCTGTTGCTATGGGCCAGTTACCTGTTAAGGGAGTTCATAAAGGAGGAAACTCAGCTCCTTCAGTATACCTACATTACTCCTTCACTAGCTAGGAGCTGCTTTGTGCAAAAATGGGGGGCTGTTTAATCGTGTTCCATGCAGGAAGAGAGCTGAGTGTGACATTTTCATGGCAAACATAGCTTGACAAAACACAAATTTCTGGGCTATACCCTTAACAGTTTCTGACTTAGGAAGTTTGGGGGTGAGTCAGAGAACTTACATTTCTAACAAGTTGCATATGCTACTGATCTAGCAACTAAATGCGACTCTATATATAAAACAGCATTTGTTGGTTCATTTCCCTCTTTGATATTCAAGTGGGAGATAACATATGTGCTAAAATTAACTCTTTTGATACACAGAGTTTTTGCAGAACTTTATTTAGTAATATACTGAATAGTTCAGTGAGTGTTAGTTTGNTTTTTTTTTTTTTTGTCATTCCCAGGGTTAGAGCATGGATTTTAAATAATATTCTTAACTTTTTAAGCTGTTTGCACTCTTCACCAATTAATTCCATTTTTTAGCACCATTCCCCCAGCAATTAGTTCTAAGAATGAAATATTTTACCTTATTAACATTTCATTGGACTATCCAGCTTCATTGTTTGAAAACAAATTGAGCATCTCTAGGATGAATTTAACAAATTTTGTCTTTAGAAAACAAAATTATATTCTGATTCATTGTGATTGTGTCAGCACTAAGTTACACTGGAAGTTTTACAATAAGGCATTAAATTCACTTTCAAGTTGTATATTAAAATATCCTTCCCCAAATAAGTAATCCTTAACTTGTGAATTCATGAGGGAGTTTGGAAGTATTTTTGAAAAATTAGGGACAAGGGAAGGAGCTCCATCTTTCTGCTTGTAACTCTAAAGAGTTGTTCTTGAAAAATCAAAAAGTTTTTGTGTAAGATATACCAACATGCTTATTGGGGTAACCATGTCCTCATCTTACTCTGAAGGGGGATTTCTTTGTTAAAACACATCAGTTCAGTTCCGTTCAGTCCAGTCGCTCAGTCGTGTCCGACTCTTTGCGACCCCATGAATCACAGCACGCCAGGCCTCCCTGTCCATCACCAACTCCCCGAGTTCACCCAGACTCACGTCCAGCGAGTCAGTGTTGCCTTCCAGCCATCTCATCCTCGGTCGTCCCCTTCTCCTCCCGCCCCCAATCCCTCCCAGCATCAGAGTCTTTTCCAATGAGTCAACTCTTCGCATGAGGTGGCCACAGTACTGGAGTTTCAGCTTTAGCATCATTCCTTCCTTCCAAAGAACACCCAGGACTGATCTCCTTTAGAATGAACTGGTTGGATCTCCTTGCAGTCCAAGGGACGCTCAAGAGTCTTCTTCAACACCACAGTTCAAAAGCATCAATTCTTCGGCACTCAGCTTTCTTCACAGTCGAACTCTCATATCCATACATGACCACAGGAAAAACCATAGCCTTGACTAGACCGACTTTTGCAGGCAATGTCTCTGCTTTTGAATATACTATCTAGGTTGGTCATAACTTTCCTTCCAAGGAGTAAGCGTCTTTTAATTTCATGGCTGCACTCACCATCTGCAGTGATTTTCAAGCTGAGAAAAATAAAGTCTGATACTGTTTCCGCTGTTTCCCCCTACAGCCAACCATTTGGTTATCACAAAAGTACAAGTACTTGAGCAGTCATTGAGATGAGAAAGCTTAATAAAGAATCAACCGAAAATCAGATTTTAACACAAACATGCCCTCCATCACACATAGTAACAGAACACAGAATGCATCACAGAAGAGCCTTGTCTCTCATGTGATAGAAAGGTGCTGGAAGAGGAAACACTTTTGGATTTATTCACACCCCAAAATGTCCTGTATCAGGAAATTCACTCCATCAGAGAAGAACGATTTCTACCCTCATTTGTGTCTGAAACATGAAAACAACATAACAGCTGCATACTGCATTGAATAAGGAAGATCCACATGCATTTAAATCACTTATATCTTACTTTTTTATGATGCAATTGTGAATTATGTTCCTTTTGCATCTGTAATTAGAGGGCAGAACAGATGGCGAAGGCTTCGTTTAAAGTGATGTGTCCATTAAAATAACCTATGCTGCCAAATGATTGTTCACTATAACAGGGTATTCATTCACTGTGGCAGGCACTTTGCTGTGCTGAAATATGTTGCAAAGGCCCCTGGACTATACATGACGCTTATTATTTTTAAGGGCTTTCCAATAAAAGGGTTCACTGTAGCACAGCTAGCTTTGTACCTCATTTATCTTGTGAGCATATGTTTTACTATATTGTTCTAATTAAAAAGTGACCTTGTATATAATGATCAGAACTCAGTGCTGAAAATGATTCATATAGGAGCTTGGGATATGAGAAGACAGTCCAAGCCATATTAAACCTGGCAGTGAGGCAAGGGGGTGGGGCAATCTCTTCTTGTGCGTTACTTGGAGATGATTTTTATAGAGGAAAAAAAAAATTAAACAAGGGAAAAAAAAATTAAACAAGGGAAAAAAAAAGGGTAAAAAAATAATCATAAGATTTGGTTCAAAGACACTCGTATGAAGTTTAATTATTTTACATCTGGCCAAAGCATGCTGACTTTTGTGTTGTTCAAAGCCAAGAAAGATGCACATTGTTTTGCCTTGCTTGGTTAAGATTGTTGGAACTTTTTGGCATATCAGATTCTGGTCAGCCATAATAATAAATACTATTGAAATTTCAGTTTTTTCAGCTTCTGAGGACAAAAATGAGCTTTCAAATACCACTTCACAGAATTCCCCAAATTTTACAAAATAGTTATTATAATTTCCGCATCATGAAGCAAAAAACAGTTTCAAAGAGATTAGGAAAGCATCCTGACTCATCCACTGGTAATAACATTTAAAAAGAAAAATTTTGAAAACAATAGAAAAAAACATTGAAAACAACAGATGAAAATATAAATAACTTCTTTATGTAATTTATGGAAAAAACATTTTCTAGGTAAAAATTGGTGAAAAAAGTCAAAAGCACATGTTACAAATTTCACAAATGAAATAAAAGTGCACACATCTAACTGAAGAAATTGTTTGTAACCAGTATGAAAGGAACTGTTATCCTTGATATGTGAAGAACTCACGCAAATTCATCAGGAATTACTGAGACTCAAGAGGAACATACTACAATGTAAACTATCTGTTTACAGCAGAAAATACAAATTGCTAATTAAAATAAAAATATGTTCAACTTAATTTGCAATCAAACTCTTTTAGAATAAATAACAAGAAGTATCATTTTCAACTAATATTAGGAAGCTTTTTAAAATGTTCATGCCCACTTCTTAGAAAGTTTCCGTAAGAAGGTCTTTGTGGTGATGCTAACTTGTGTCAGAAAGATATTTCTGAAGAGTGTTTGAATAATTTAGGTCAGGAATATTTTTTTTAAAATGTGTGCATTTTATCTATTACTTCTACAAGTCAATGCTAAGGGATCAAGCAGAAATGTGGCAAAATTTTGTGCATTTGGATTTCAATTATAATGTTATTTATTGTTTTTTAAAAATGTAAAAATCTCCTGATTATCAATACCCTGGTAATAGTTTGAAAAGCTTTAATATTTTCATCCCCAAATATTTTAGCATTAAAAATAATGTTCTTAAAATCTGAGTTCTGTTTGCATTCAAGGAAGAAATCTTGCCATCAGGGATTTATTTCAAAATTCATTGTGAAAATTCACTTCTGGCAGACCGAATTTCATCTCTCAGGAAGGCTTTTCTTAATTTTGGCTAATAAATAAAAGATTCTCATACTTTGGCAGTTTTTCTCTACCTGCTTTTTGTGAGTAGTTAATGACCTGTAAACACTATTTAAGAAGCACCAAGGGAGTACACCATTAAGAGGAAATCTTCAGGGAACCCTTTCATAGAGAGAAAGTCTTTGAATATACAAATATTTACTCCTAAATAATTTTTATTGGTTTTAAAATTTATTTTAAAATCCTTTAGGTGGAGCTTCCAGTCATCATGAGTATTTTTATTTTGAAAAAAAAAAAAACAAAACACTCCCTTTTTATCAGAGTTCTTATTTCCTCAACTTCTTTAGTAAACTTGGATTTGGCACTATAAGAGGATGGGCTGAGGATGTGCAGAGCGTCTGAATGACAGTGCCTGATCTTCAGATTGTTTGAATTTGCATTTATGGAATCTGCCAACCTTTTGATGGGCATTCCCAATCCAGTGTGGAGCTGAGAGGTGAAGTAGCCAACACAAGTGAAATTAAGCAGCTTTGCCAGGACTTTACATCCTTCTGAGAGGAACTTAGCCACAGGCTCAACACTACCATAGAAACGCTGTGGAAAATCACCACCACTCCCTGCCTCTAGATGTGGGGAAACTGAAGTCCACCCCTAGACCTCCTACCTAACTCTAGGTCATCTCCCAATGTCTCAGAATGTCCCAGTGTGAACTGAGATGTTAATTAGCACCTGGTTCATAGGATAATCAAGAAGATTAAGGCAAGGGTGATGTGGAAATGATTTTCAGTCTTGCACAGGGAAATCAAGCACTTACCACATTATATGCGTTTTGATTGCTTTCTTGTCAGACTCTATTCTGAGCTGGAAAATTCTACAGAGCAGGTGCAAAGTCTCCTTCCCTTCTCCTTCCCCAGAGCTTACTCCAGACCCTGTCATAGAGTCCTTATTTTATAAATACGTGTCTTTTTTTTTTTTCTTTTCACTAGACCGACACATAAAGGAGTAGTTTCTGAGTGGAATGTTATTGTATTTTAAACTCCTTGGAAGATGCCCATATATTCCATGGATCAATAGTTCTGCCAGAGATTCTGTTAGTTTTATTTATCAGTATCTCTTCCATCATCATTAACTACTTCACACAAGGCCCTGAACAAAATTTAAAGATACTTTACCTGTCCGTTAGAATCTTAGAATCTAGTTTCTTCATTGCACAATATGATTATTCAGTAATAAAGATATTAAGAATTGGACATTCAAGATTCATTCAGACTTCTCACAATGGCAAAATATTCCAGACCTATATTTTCTTGATTTGAAATGGAATCAGGGCAGGAAAAAGTTACAGGACTAATATAAAATAAGGAATAGCTGAATATACATTAAAATATGATTGCCAAACATACCAAGAGAAAATGGTTCTTTGGTGTTTTTATTGTGAAAGCTCAATTTTAAAATATCAATATTTTATGCTTTAATTTTTGACCTCTGACCAAGTTATTTGTCATTGTTGGAATAGTGTTCTGCAACCACTACTTATATGCTTTTTCATTGTGAAATGGGTCTTTGGTGATCATTCTTTTTCATGGAGTGCATCTATCTTTCTCAGTTAAGATTTTCAGCTTTTACTTCCCCAAAGGTTACATCTATAATAATTGTGTTACCTTACCTGCCAGTGGCCATTTCTCAATTATTCTAACTCAACTATTTGTGGTTTCCAGTAGGAGTATGCTTCCCATTTCTTCCCATACACGGATGTTTGTTTCATGAATGCCTGTGGTTTATTTCCTCTTCTCCAGAAAATTAAGAGGCTATAGATCAGAGGGAAAAAATGCTAATTCAAAGGCCAGGCATGGCATGGTTGAAAGCTTCACATGGTTTAGAATGCTATGATTCCTTCAAAGAATTTCTTGAGTCTATTCAGTTTTCAATTCATTAAGATCAGTCCAAGAATATTTGCAGCTTGATCTATCTGCCCATCCAGGTAAGCTGTGTGTGTGTATGTGTGTGTGTGTGTATGCATGCTCACTGAGGCTTGGTGAGACTTTAAATATGATTAATTCTTTTTTAAAATTTTTATTGGAGTATAGTTGATTTACAAAGTTGCTTTAATTTCAGGTGTAGAGCAAAGTAGGTCAGTTGTACATATACATATATTCCTTATTTTTCAGATTCTTTTCCCATATGGGTTATTAAAGAATAATGAATAGAGTTCCCTGTGCTATACAGTAAGTCCTTTTTAGTCATCTATTTTATATACAGTAGTGTGAGGTTTGTTAATTCTGATTGTGAAGGAAAGTGATCACTGACGTGTTCTTACAGGGGACAGTTTTCCAGTTTTGAAGAGACCTGTTGGGATAAACACATTCAAGATAATAGCGATGGGACAGGACAAAAGCCACATCATTGTAAAAATGCCTTCAACCTGAAACATTCTGATGGAACTATGCATGAACAATGGATACACACTGCCTAATGTGGTATGTAAAGATAGCAATAACCCTTAATGGCGACTGTAAAATGAAGCATTATGTTAGCCAGTAGAAAGGAAAATGCAAATTGATTCCCTTTTTGTTTAGATGTAAGTGCTTATCAAGGTTAGTAGGTATTCAAGGTCTGTGACACCAGAATAATTTGTTTTATTATAATACATGGAAAAAGAGAGTGCTTGGGGCTTTCTGAGTGACTCGGATGGCCAGAGAAAATTCTACAGTCTGGGCTCTTAACAATCTCATTTCAACATATCTCGGACTCTCTCTCGTAGACAGAAAGGAGGTTCAGAACCAAAACCTTTTTAAAATGAGATGATGGTGTTATAGATGAAGCTAGTAATATTTTTTCCTTGGAGAGACTATAGAATTGAAACTTGCATTTTGATTTGAAGGATTTTAGAATTGCCTAATGGGCAAAGGCTTTCCAAGTTCATTATCTCAGGCTCCTGGACACGAGCAAGATGTTCCCTGTTGACTCTTTCCTATCACAGGGGCTCTTTGGACAGCAGACATTATGATATGTGTGAGTCAGTTTGGCTGGAGTACAAACCACACCCAACCCAACCGCCAGGTCTCTCTATACTAAATCTAAGTCTATGGAGCTCTTTTATTCTGGTCTGGTCACCAAGGTAACAGCTTAATTTTTGCATGCTGTCACATAGTGACACCTATTGTTTGATACAGCAATTTTTGGCAATGCCTTCATACATCTTTACCCAGATGGTAGCTCAGGAAGAGGGAAGGTGAGAGGGCAGAAGGAATCATATTGATGGAAAAAGCTTTTCATTTGAAATGCTGAGCCACAGTGAGAGCTACTGAATGTCTTCCTTGGGTACAAATGATCTCTCATAACTAGGCTAATTTACAAAGATCCTGACAGTGGTAAATATGGCGGCTCAGAATTTCCTATCAGCTATTAAATAGATGCAAAATGCATTTCAAACACATGAATTCTTAAACACATGAATGAACAGATAAAACCAGCTCCATATAAGTGGACTTAAACACAGAAATGAATATAGCTCTCTAATTCTTAAGTAGGATTTGGTATTTGGATCTTCCTTCTAGTGGGTTACTGAGTGAAATAATTTTAATGAAAAAAATTAGCCTTTGATTCAGTGGGTTGGTGAATGATGGGCATAACTAGTTAGTTACCACTCTGGGGAATTGTGTGAGTGCAATACCTGGAACAATTACTGCCCCAACCCCCTCCTTGGGAATAGATCACTGTCTATCACGGGGAAATCACCCAGATAAATAATAAAACACTAAAAGTGAAATTGAGTGTATTAATGTTCTTTGCTTTGCAAATCAGCAGAAAATAACTTGAGCTAGCTTATTCAAAAAAGGGTATTCATATGAAGGATACAGAAGTTGTCATGAAAGGGCTGAATTTAGTGGTGTCAGAAAGCATGGAAACATTGATATTGAGGTCCAGATCTTTCTTCTTGAGGCCTATCATTAGTGAACTCAGTTCCCAGGAATTCTCTGTTACAATAAAGAAACTCATGTAAGAAGGAAGCTGATTGGCCCAGCTTGGGCCAGGGATCTAATAACTCTGCATATGGTAGTCAAAGGAGCAGGGTTGTAAAACTCACACATGATTCACCACTAAGAGGCCTTTCTGAAGAGTAGCGGGAGAGTCAAAAGAAAGGGGAAAGTGTGAGCTGGATAGACACCACCAAACATGTCATTTATAATGGTAAAATAACAAAGGTTTTTGCTTTCGGCGAATACTGATCTTATTTGAGAGACAGCGACTCTGAGTCTAGAATAAACTACAAGTACTATAGCATGGGGTTTCCCCAGTGGCTCAGTGGTAAAAGTACCTGCTTGCAAATGCAGGAGATGCAGGTCTAGTCTCTGTGTCAGGAAAATTCCCTGGAGAAGGAAATGGCAACCCACTTCAGTATTCTTGCTTGGGAAATCCCATGGACAGAGGAGCCTTGAGGGCTATGGTCCATGGAGTCGCAAAGAGTTGGGCATGACTTAGTGTCTAAATAACAACAACAATAGTAGAGCCCTTGAGCCTTTCATAGTCCATCTTTCTTCAGTTCTTTTTTTAGCCCCATCTCAGGCCACGCTATTCCCCTCCCACATACTGTAAAAAATTCACCCATAGAACAAAGTCAAATATAGAACTTATTTTAGTTCCCTAAACATGAAGCATATCATCTGTACTCCTACCCCTTTGCTTATGCCATGCTCTGTGACCCAGAATACGACCCCTCCCCTCTACCTGTTGGCCTTGTAGAGCACTTAGCAGGATTTGAATATCACCTCCTCCAGGAAGACCTCTCTGTCACCACCATCAGTCAAGTCCTCAGCTCACTGTGGCTTCTCTCCAGTGCCTAGAACATGAGAGATAGATTTACTTTTCATGTTTGTAGCCAAAGATGAGGACTACATTTCTTTTGTGCCTTTGTATCCTCTACTGCATCTGGGCCAGATGTTGGAACAAGAAATGCTCTTTGAAAAAAGGAGTGAGGTGAAGTCAATGTGGATATAAGCTGGAGGCCTCTAGAATATCTCTCCTTCTCTACCGCTCCCCAGAGCAATGTGGCTGTCCCCTGGACCTTCCTCTTGCAGCCTATAGGTGGCAATGAGAGGTTTCTCTCTCCAGCTCTTCTTTCCTTCAGGTCTGATGGTAATGACAGATCATTCAGGAGCATGCTGTGTTTGGAATGAAACCAATGCAGCAACAGTGTTATACACACTTCAGTCCCTATCAATCTTGACAGGATTTTTATATGGGGATTTTATGACGAAAGGCTTCATATCCCATCGCACCTTCCCTGAGCCACTCATTCCTGGGGGAATATTTATCTACAATCATAAAAAAAAAAAAATTCTAAGAAAACCTGAGACATATTGCTATTACCCAACACAAGCAGCTCCATTGTTCCTGTTATTAGCTACACAGACCCACATGCTATTTCAGTGTGTGATGTATATACAATGGACACGTTTTTATAGTTACACGTTCACTTATACCAAGTATACAAGCATATGCTGTATACAGCAACCTTTCTTGGACGTGGAGTGGCAAAGTTACACACACATACACACACAGAGCACAAAAGGAAAGGAAAGAATATTATTGATTTCACTCCTTCATAAATAAGCCTCATTTTTTATGCCAAAAGTTGGGGAGGTGGGTGATAGAAACCAGCACAACATTGTAAAGCAATTATACTCCTATCAAAATTAATTAAAAGAAGGGGGAGGAGGGGCACAGAATTCTAAACGAGGTGAGATACAGGCTTGTCTAAACATTTTACATCTTTCACCTTTTTCACTGTGTCCATTTTGCTAAATCCGCTCCCAGCAATCAAGGCCAGCACACTCATTTGCCTAATTTGGAATTAGAGAGAACGCGGATTGATTTTTCAGCTTCTCTCAGAATACAGGGGAAGGGCCATCTGTTAGGATGAACGGGGTGTGTAAATCCTTCTTGAATCATCTTCTCTGACAACAGGGATGGAAGAGTAGCTGGTGGACCGCGGCATTCTTTGGATTCGTGGTAAGAAATTCACCCTCCCTCCGAGAAGTCCATCAGTTAATATTAACAAGCAGAAACAGCAAGAACCACTTGGCAGGAAGCTCTGAATTTCCCCCAGACTCTGAGTCAAGAGGTCATCAAGGAAGGAGTCGCTGTAAAGTACACCTATCTTCCTGTGATGAGAGTGACGACCGGGGTGACTGGAATCAGTGTGGCCTGCCCTCCTTTGGCAAACAAACACCCACTCTAGTAAGTGCCTTTTAATGTGCATCGAGGCTGTGTCTAGGAAAAGGATGCACAGTTGGCAAGTACAGAGCTGTAAGGGGATCACTTTGACATGCCGATAAAGCTTATTGGTTTACTTTGGACTTGGCTTTATCATTTACTGAAGGATATTATTAGTGTGGAGATGATAGCCGTTTTCGGACTTCTCGAACAAAAGCCAGTGAAATGTATATGAACAAGAGGTCTGTTCTGGAGAATCCTACCCTGTTTGTTCAGTGACTTTGGGATCCTAATCATGCAACTTAACAGAGATAAGACTCAGAGCAAAGAAAAAGAGCCCACCCAGTTTGGGGCCCCCAGGAAGACGAAAGTCAGTCGTGTTAAAAATGGAAGTCCATCCAACTGAGCATGTGTGTCGTTTTCTCTTATTGCAAATATGATATTATAAAAATAGGCTTGCTCTTTGGAGCCAGATGGCACGCAATACGTCTGAAGCTAAATCCAGTCTTGTGACAGTGGTCATCGCCAGCGAGGAACCGATTGGTCTGTGATGCCGAACTATTCGGTTCTTTATGAGCCTTTTCCATCAAGCAAGCTCCTCTGTACTTCTCCGAGTGTAAAGAAATATACATGCCCCTTGATGACTGTGGGACTATTGTTTTGCGAGGTATCATTTTGTTTGTTCTGTGTTTCATCTACCTCACTCTTCTTTAGAAAAAATAAGAACACATAAATAATAACCTTGGTACTTATCATCAACTAGTTTGTTGCTTCACAATCTGATTTCAGTGCTTACTTTTCAGTGATTTCATTATTGACTGATGTATCCATTAATTCAGCAAAGTCTTCAGTTACATACAACCCAAGATTGTAGGCGCTCAAGTCAAAAGCTGGATTCGTCAACACACAGATTTTAAAAACCATGTCGTCTTGGGAAACTCTTTACATTTTTCTCAGTTCTAGCTTCTATGGCTTATTTATATCGAAGATAATCCTCCTAATTGTATCATTTATAAAAGTGATTCGTAAACTGTAAAGTATGATGCAAATACTTTTGATCCTCAGAGGTTAGGACTGGAATATTATATAAGTTAAATATAAGTATATTTTAAGCATCTATTGCATGCTCAGAAACATGTGAGGTGTTTTGTGGATAAAAGAACTAAATTGACAGAGTTTCAATACTCAAGAAAGTTCGAGTCTATGAGAAAAAAATAATTTAATCATGGAAAGACACAAATTTAGCCACTGAGTTGTCTGAAAATTTTCTATAAAATAATCTGTTTGCCAGTCAAGGCCATTAACATTGTGATTCTCTGTGCTCCTTGGTCTGATTTTTGCAATAACCTATGTAGCCAGCAATAGCTCTTATTTTAAGATAAGCTTCTTCCAAACATAATGAATTATTCAATTTTATTTAAAGAGCAAATTCTGCTTGTTAAATAATTTCCTACTTTCACAGCATTTTGGAAATTTATTGATGGACCCTGAATCCAGGCTACTTGTCTCTGTATTTTTCTAGAAACCAAAAAGATTTAATTGAGAATATTTTTATTATTAACAGCAAATATTCAATTGTTAAGGCAAAATCTCCAAATGTAGGCTTATCAAAAAAAGTCTGTGTATATATCGATTGGGTGTTTTGTTTAATGAGTGTGCGTGTGCTCAGCCTCTCCATTGTGTCTGACTCTTTGTAACCCCATGGAATGTAGCTGCTAGGCCCTTTCCTCTACCCATGGAATTTTCCAGGCAAGAATACTGGAGTGGGTGGACCCAAGGATCGAATCCCTATCTCTGGCATCTCCTGTTTTAGCAGGCAGATTCTTTACCACTGAGCCACCTGGAAAGCATTCTGTTTATTAGTTATGTGAATTAAGAACTGAACTTTTGGAAATTCAGTGTTCTGACATGTAAGTGGGAGAAAAATGTCCCATTTTAAAGATGAAACATAAAAATATGCATAGAGCACTTGTAGTAATTAGATGCAGCTTAGGTTTGGTAGTTTGAAGGAATAGAAGTTTCTTTCTTTCTCACAGAGCCACCTGGGTGACTGATCATGCCTTCCTCATGGGTTGTAAGAACTCCACTTCCACCATGGATACCAGCAGGACAGATAAACTAGACAGACAAGGGACACTGCTTAGTGACTTGAGGATCTGGTCCAGTGAACTGATGCACCCAGGGACCTCTGTCTGCCCCATGGCCAGAGAATCCTCAGGGAAATGATCACCTCCAAGAAATGGGCACTGTGTCATTGCCTTGTGGGTCTCCTCATCCAGCATCCTTCAGGGTACTTAACAGCATTGTCCTTACAGGAATAATTATAATTCGGCTGATTATTAGTGATTTTCCTTCCATGATGGCACTTTTTATGCTAAAGGTCACCTTACAATATTATGAAACTCAGCCTTGAAGATGTAAAGACAGCACATGTGGGGCGTGAAATGAGCAGGTGTGTGTTGAGATGGGTGTGTAAAGTGATTCATTCAACCAGGCAAAAGGGGGCAGTTGTGTATGGGAGGCCTGTTACACCAGGATAAGAACCTGCTGGGCAATCCTCAAAATGTGTTGCTAGAATCCTGGTGGGATTTTTACGAATTAGGAATTGCCACTGCTGTTTCAAAGCAGGCATCCACTGACTCGGGGTCTACAGGGTTGCTGTTGAGAGCCCTCTTTTCTCCCAGAGGCCAGAAGACTTCTCGGCTCTGAGTAGGTGCCACAGATGGTGCCGCAGGTAAGTGTCAGATGGGGAAGCAGCATGTGTCTTTTTCACCTTGCCTTCCCCAGAAGCCACTTGCCTGAGCCGCTCTCCACTGTCAGCCAAGGCTCAGGTGTCTGGCTCCCTGCCCTGCTCCTGGAGTTTGCCTTGACATTGCAGCTTGTGCACCCTGCCCCTTGGAGGATGACAAATCACAGGCGATAGAAGCCATTGGAAGTGACACCAAACAGGGATTCTGGCCTTGGCGCTCATTTACATCTCTCCTCTCTTCTGCTCCCCTTGTATCTCCGATTTGCAGTGTCACTCTATGATATTTTGGGCCACTGTTGGCCCGAAAGATGATGGACCCAGATGCAGTCGATCTTATATTCCTTATTATAGTCATGTGATAGATGAACCTGCCTTAGAGGAGTTTGGTTTCACCTATATTGAATTTGGGCTTAACAGGTGGCTTAGCAGGTAAAGAATCCACCTGCAATGCAGGAGACGCAGGAGATGTGGGTTTGACACCTGGGTTGGGAGGATCTCCTGGAGGCGGGCATGGCGACCCACTCCAGTATCCTTGCCTGGAGAATTCCATGGAAAGAGAAGCCTGGCAGCCAGTCCATGGGATCAAAAAGAGCTGGACACTGGAGTGACTGAGCACACGCACACATCCTAAGTTTGAGAAGACGCAAAATTGAGCATGTCCAACTACTTTAGTCGAGAAGGCGATGGCACCCCACTCCAGTACTCTTGCCTGGAAAATCCCATGGGTGGAGGAGCCTGGTAGGCTGCAGTCCATGGGGTCGCTAAGAGTCGGACACGACTGAGCGACGTCACTTTCACTTTTCACTTTCATGCATTGGAGAAGGAAATGGCAACCCACTCCAGTGTTCCTGCCTGGAGAATCCCAGGGACGGAGGAGCCTGGTGGGCTGCCGTCTATGGGGTCGCACAGAGTCAGACATGACTGAAGCGACTTAGCAGCAGCAGCAGTTAGTTTAAACTACACTGACAGAACCAGAGAACAGGTCAGGCCTAGGGGTGTCTAGAGCCTCTCTGAGGTTCAAAGACTTCTGAACCACTTCTGATTTTGTTTTAACATAACTGACATATTAAGAAAAAAAAGAGAACAAATAGAAACTTTGTGGCATATTTAACATTTTTTACATGTATCAAAATAACACCTTCATTAGATATAATCCAACTGCCTTTTTAAAAAATTAAGATGGAGTTCCTAAAATATATATAAGCATGGAGGATTAAGTAAAATGGTTTTATTTTTATTTTTTTATAAAAATGATTTTATTCCTACTTTTTAGTTACCATTCAGTTTACTCTCATAATATGCTCTGTAACTAGAAAAGCAGTTGAACTAACACCCATAAATACAGGATGGAAGATAGTTAACATCCACTAATGTTTCTCTACATAGGATGGTTTTTTATTGGGGTATATATGAGGTGATTCTTCCTCTTGTTGTGCCTGGGATAGTCCTGGTATAAACCCTTTGTCTCAGTATAATTATTAATAGCATTCAAAGAGACTCCCAGTTTGGATGATAAATTGTTTAATCAACTTAGCAATATGTTTAAACCCCTATGCTGAATGCCTTCTTTCCACGGTCCCCACATGGCTCAGTAACTCTCTGTAAAGCCTATTTATAGAAACATCAACATTCTCAGTTGGAGGCACTTTGAGAATAATAGGCTTTGGAAATGAATATGGGAGTCATCTTCACAGAGGTGACGCCATAAGTTGAGGTGGTGAAGTTGAGGTCTTTTTCAAAGACAGCAAAAACTGACAAAATGTCATGGTGTTGCTTTGTCATAAACCTCATTGTGCCTTTACATGGAGCCCTTCATTCTTTCTTTGAGAAAGAATAAAGAGGGATGTAGTGTCTTGCTGTATCAGGTAGACTGGCCCTAGGGTTTGAGATGCTATGGGAATGGATTTATGAGGAAGGAGAGGGTCAGATCTTGTCACTGATTTCATATGAACTTTCTGTGGCCAGATGCTGGATAGGCAGCTGGACCAGTCTGCTACCAGAAATGGATGTGTGATGAGATCTACATAAGCCCTACATCAGTTTTGGACTTGGCATTTTCCATACAGTGACCCCATATACCATCTCAGCCAATCCTCTGATTCTACTATGAGCTTGGCAGTACTTGTAATATTACTGCTGGTTTACCTTTGATGACTTAGGACTTCCATGGTGGCTCAGATGGTAAAGCGTCTGCCTACAATTCAGGAGACCGGGGTTCAATCCCTGGTTCGGGAAGATCTCCTGGAGAAGGAAATGGCAACCCACTCCAGTATTCTTGCCTGGAAAATTCCATGGACAGAGAAGCCTGGTAGTCTACAGTCCATGGGGTCGGAAAGAGTTGGACACAACTGAGCAACTTCACTTCACTTCACCCTTGATGAAAAAAAAAAAATCAGAATGTAAAATATACAAGTAACTCAAAGTGACTCAGATGGTAAAGAATCTACTTGCAGTGTGGGAGACCTGGGTTCAATTCCTGGGTTGAGAAGATCCCTGGAGGGGCACGGCAACCCACCCCAGTATTATTTCCTGGAGAATCCCATGGAAGGAGGAGCCTGGCGGGCTACAGTTCATGGGGTCACATAGAGTTGGACACAACTGAGCGACTAAGCACAGCACATCAGTCAGGGGAAGAATAGGGTTCAGACCAAAAAATCCTTCAGACTTGAATCCAGAGTGTTCCCGTGCTGCTGTGCAGGAGGGGGAAGTTAGCCAAGGCTTGATTAGTTCAAGTTGTTAATGCTCGGCCAGTGCTGTAATCTACAGGGCCCCATGTGACAACTGACCTTACCAGAGGTGTGCTTGAACTGTTGGACCCTGATAAACCCTGGTTTGTCAGAAACAGGATCTGTTTCCATGCAGATCCTGCCATTTCCTACAATCACGTGCAATGTATCCGTCTGAGCCTCTTTATTTTTTTTTCATCAATTGCATTATGTGGAAGGATGATCAGTCCTACTTCATGGGTTTGGTTGTATTAACTGAGATTTGTAATAACATGCCTGAGGCATATTATACAGGAGGCACCAAACAATCCATTTCTTCTTTAAAGTATGTGTAAAATACTTAGGTTCTCAGTATGGTTTTAAGTTCCATTTGTGATTTCCAGGAGAGAGACAAGACACTTGAGGCTACTTCACGTTTTGGTGAGTTAAGTGAAACCAGCAGCTGAATTTGCTGGCAGATAATAACACATGTGTCCCATCACTACTCCTTCCAAACATGGAATAAATCTGAAATTTTCTACCACTGGAAAGAAATGTAATATTTAAAGGTAATTTGACCTGTACATGTGTGTACTATGAATATTTAATGAAACATATGGCAAATGTATTTATATAGCATTAAACTGAGGATATTTATTTCTGACTCATTTTCCGGGATGTTATTTCCTCAGCAAAATGGGAAGTTGTCCTCTATAAAAATGCTCAGTTCTAAAGGTGAGCTTAAAGATTGTAGAGTCGAGCTCTTCTTTTTCCTGGTTCAACTGCAGATGCTAACTCTGCCCCCTTAAAAAGAAGAAGAGCCATTTTAAAGGTCAAAATGTGTCCCAAAGACATTATAGATTAAGGGCTAGTCCCAAGTACCACTCTTTTGACCCTTTTATTTTATAGTGTATAATGTTTACAGATATAGATGGCAGAGTCTAATATTTTATTTCCTGTTAATATAGATCATTATGCTCCTTTATAATATTTCAGTTTGCTAGTGCTTTAAATAAAACAGACATACATGTTTCAAGTTAGTTGATATAATACCTGATTCAGAGATGTTTTTAAATTTATTTTTTTGGATTGGATAGGATAACCATGTGGAATGAAGTTATTTTTCTCTGAGGCAGCTGCAACTTTGGGATTAAAAAAAAAAGCAAAAGAAAACAAGTGACATCAATAATAAAAAAAACAAATATAAGGTACTGTGTCCAGATGCAATTTGATAAATTAGGACTTCCCTGGCGGCTCAGACAGTAAAGTGTCCGCCTACAATGTGGGAGACCCGGGTTCGATCCCTGGGTCGGGAAGGTCCTCTGGAGAAGGAAATGGCGATCTACGCCAGTACTCTTGCCTGGAAAATCCCATGGACTGAGGAGCCTGGTAGGCTACAGTCTACCATGGACTGGGAGACCCCAGTCCATGGGGTCACAAAGAGTTGGAGATAACTGAGTGACTAAACGTTCTTTAGACTTTATTAAATTTACCATTAAATCAGATGAGGTAGATTGGTTTTCATCAAATCAGATGTGGCAGATTTGGGGTAAAAGCTTAAGTTGTGATTTGATCACTGAAAATCATTTATTTATGTACGGCTGTTCAAGGCCTTTGTAGACACAACGGCTTTGCTCTAGCTGTGATGAGCGGGGCGGCTCTCTAGTCGGCTCTAGCTGTGATGAGCGCTGGCTCTCTGTTCTGCTCTAGCTGTGATGAGCGGGGCGGCTCTCTAGTTCGCCCTAGTTGTGATGAGCGGGGCGGCTCCCTAGTTGCCGGGCGTGGGCTTTTTGTTGCCGTGGCTCCTTCTGTTGCAGAGCACAGTCTCTAGGGCCCGTGCTGGCTCAGTAGTAGCTGCGGCTCCAGTCTCTAGAACACTGCCTCAGCAGTTGTGGTGCATGGGCTTAGCTGCTCCACGGCATGTGGGATCTTCCTGGACCAGGGATTGAACTTGCGTCTCCTGCATTGACAGGCAGATTCTTTACCACTGAGCTACCACGGAAGTCCCTTGACACTTTTTACAACTAGAAAATCTCAACACAGGTTGAGGAGAAAACATTACGGAAAAATAAGTATCAGCTCTTCTTATCCTGCTGGGTAACCATGTGAGCTAGAAAAGGCAATGTTACTCACAGGTCAAGGGTACAGGAAGAGCCAAGCATCCAAGGAAGATTGCGCCAGCTGTCATAATTGCAAACTTTTTTCCATTCCCTGATATGGTTTCCATTTTATGAATAACCATATTCCTCCTGAAAATGTCACTGTCTTAAGGAAAATAAATCTACTTTTTATAATCAGCATACTCTTTTAATATGTCATTAGCAAGAAGTCATATTTTGCTATCTCTTGGAAGGGAAATTAAAACTTATTTTGAAACTAAAACAGCTTTAACTATATAAAAGCACAGAATTCCAAAGGAGCTTTTTCAAAGACTGCATGTTTAAAAACCGTAGCACAGAGCAACTGATAAGGTGCTCACCGTAGAAGTGCTTGTAGTTAACATGCAAGTTTGGTGCACACGTGATGTCATTGTAATAGTTGCCAAGTTCCGCCCTGACTTTTCTGATCTTCATAGTTGCATGGCTCTTAACTATGATGCTTGGGGGCAAATTGCCTGTTATTTAAGAGTGTTTTAAAATCTCATGGTTATGCCTACTTGTCATAAACCTCTTTATGCCTTTACGTAGAGCTCCTTTTCCTCTCTGATGGGGAGAGACAGTAGAATGTAGTACGGTGCTGTATCAGTTAGTCTCACCCTAGGCTTAGAAATCATGTGGAAGTTAATTTGAAGAAGGAGCAAGGATCAGTTCCTGCGGCTGGTTTTAGATGAACTTTCTGTTGCCAGCACTCAGTGGGCCTAACCTAGTGTGACCCAGTGAGCACGTGCACACACACACATACACACATACACACACACACACACACAGTAGCTAATAGAAACAAAATTCTCAAAAGATACTTACCCTTACTGTGTAAAAGACAGAATGGTATTTTCTGTTCCAGCCTATCTCATTCTATTAAAAAAAAAAAAGTGGGTCACAACCCACTGAACTGATTTCTCAGTCCACTAATAAGTCATGACCTAGAGTAGGAGAAGCACAGGCCACCTAGCAAGGCACATCTTGTATATTTTTAAATTTTTTAAAAAATTATTGTTACTTTTAACCATGTATATATTTATTTGACTACACTGGGTCTTAACTGTGGCAAATGAGTTCTTTAGTTGCAGCATGCTAAATCTGAGTTGCAGCATATGGATATAGCTCTTTGGCCAGCAATCAAACCAGGGCCCCCTGTATTGGGAACATGGAGTTTTTGCCACTGAGCTACCAGGGAAGTCCCAGTGTGTGTGTGTGTGTGTGTGTGTGTGTGTGTGTTCCGATAACCTAGTGTTTTAGAACCTACTGTTATAGCACATGGAACTCTGAAAAGTGAAAATGCTAGTCACTCAGTTGTGTTCAGCTCTTTGTGACCCCACGGACTATAGCCCACCAGGCTCCTCTATCCGTGGGATTCTCCAGGCAAGAATACTGGAGTGGGTTGCCATTCCCTTCTTCAGGGGATCTTCCCAACCCAGGGATCAAACCCGGGTGTCCTGCATTGCAGTTAGATTCTTTACAGTTTGAGTCACCAGGGAGGCCCCTGTTAGTTTATTGCTAAAGAATGTTAGCCATCATCTGAGCCTTCACTGAGTCATAGTTGTAACACCAAAGTTCACTGACCACAAGTCAACAGAAAAATGTAATAATAATGAAAAAGTTTGAAATACTGAGACAATTACCAAAATGTGACAGAGAGACATGAAGTGGGCAAATGCTGGTGAAAAAATGGCGCCAACTTGCTCAATGCAGCATTGCTACCAACTTCAGTTTGCAGAAGATGCAATATCTGCAAATTACTGTAAAGAAACATAATAAAACAAGCTATGTCTGTAGTAAAAAGCAATAGATGGTGATAATAGATGGTTAATTTTAGTTTTAGTATTTATTTTTCAATTGAATCTTGTGAGCATATTTTTAAATTGCAAAAAATTGGATAGAATAATGTGTGGTGTTGGGCTATTTTGGTCTGTGTCTCTCCATGAGCTTGTGCCCTGGAGAAAATGGGAGATGAAGCCTACAAAACTGAGACCTCCTCCCTAAGTTCTCATCGTGGGAGGACCTTGCTGGCTGTGGCAGCCATGGACTCTGCCTTGGAGATCTTTCTTTCATAGAAGACCTTGCCATTAAGAGGCAAGGAACAATCAGCTGACAACCTGCAGTTACTGCAACTCCAGGGACCACTTCAGCTTTCCAGCTGAGACCACTCTCCTCCCAGGCAGCCCCAGCCAATGCCCAAGTGTGGCAGAAAGTGGCAGGGTCCTTCAATAAGGCAGTCTTTTTGCACTGGAGTTCCTTGTTGATGTGGCTGTTCTTAGTCAGATTTTTATCACAGTCAGAGGCTCTCCTGTCAAATTTTGCCTTTTCCTTTTAATTTTTCATGTGCATTAACCCCTAGTCAATCTCATGCACCTTAGATATTTGACCCCTCCCCGCAAGCTCTCAGAGCCTGGAGAGATGGCTTCTCTATCCCTATTAAGAGTTAGTATTCTCCCTGTATGGGAAGAGGCCAGGAGTTCTTACTGCTAAGTCCACTGGGTCCCCTTTGCTCCTTTGCTGGCTGCCAAACCAAAAACAGGTTAAGTCATAGCTTACTGAAGATGTCCTGAAGCTGGTGAGAACTTTGTGCCAAAAGGGCAATAAGAAAATCAGTATATACAGGCAAAAACCAGGGGGGCACCTACAGACTGGATTTGGAGGGTGCTTGATCAAGGTGATTAGAATATAGCCAAAAGTGAAGAGAATGGGTCAGTCTGTCAGGATGTAGGATTCGACACCAGGGAATGATGCAAACTTGTTGGAAGGCTGGCTCTGGAAGCCTGGAAAGCAAGATGGCCCCACTGAGTGAAGTTGAAAAGCTGAATGACTACGGCAGGTGGTTGAAGAAGGAAGATTATGTTCTAAGTCGGGGCCCAGAGGACACAGTATTCACAAGGCTGCTGTGAATGTGCCAGTGAGAAAGGCACCTGCGTCATTAACTCTCCTCTGCAGGCTGACACAGAGCTTGTTCACTGAGAGCAGTGGGGGTGTCGGAGTCCCAAAGCAACAGATACCAGGTGGTGGCACTAACCACCAGTACTCAGGGACAGCTGTGCAATGAGTGAGAGCAGGGTGGTACCCAAGGGGCCTTGCCTCACAGAGAACTGAAGAGATTATTAATTGGGTGAAGTAGGGCCCATTTTTCCTAGGGACAAAATAAATGGGCAGTCATTGAGGGTTCTACCTAATGCATATAATCAATTTAATAAAGTCCACACAACTAGGAACTTTACTTTGACCTAAATTCTATCATCTTTGAGTGGAACCTGGAGTAGGAGAAGGATCTACCTTGGGAGCAGGCTACAGGGCTTGCATTCCACTACTTGGGTCACACAATCACATGTTAGTGGTGACAAGCAATGCTGAGAGGAGTGCATGGCAAATTTCAGTGGGAGGGTCACAGTTCAAGACCCCAGGATTCTGAAACAAGGGAATGACATTTGCAATGAAGAATTAAACATCAGCATTCTTCTATGTGCTGAAAGAGATAGAAAGTTTAAGAGCAAGTGACCATGGAGCTAGAACTTTCATCATGAACTGGCTTCTTTTAGTTATAGATTGATCAGGCAGGCAGCACAGGAATCTAACTTTCCGTGGAAAAGGATCATGTAAGATAGAGCCCAGGTAGAATCAGATGGTGATCTGACTCACTGAGAAATGTGGGGATTAATCGCATGAAATAGGGATGGTTTTCCTAGGGACAAAATATGCTGCAGGAGGGCCCAGTGGCCCCATCTGAACTCTCATCAATGACTTCATGGGATCTCCTGTAAGACAAGCTGATGGAGGAATCAGATCTCAAAGATAATTATCAGGGATCGTCTTACAAGGGGCAAGCCATTAAAGGATGATGGGCTGCATCATAGCCATAGTCAAAGGTGGCTTGAAAACAATTAGTAAGATAAGCTCTTCCCAGTGAGCAGAGCTTTGAGTGATTTACCTGGTCAGCCACTTTTCTTGTGGCAGAAAAAGTGGCCTGAGCTGAGAATGTGTATAGAATTGTGGGCAGTGTCAAATTTCCTGGCCTAGATGCTCCATGCATGTAAGAAAAAAGACTGAGAGATCAGAGAAAAAGAGGTAAGAAAAACAGAAAGAATGCCAAGGAAGCACTTACAGCCACATTCTGGAATCAACTATAGAAGATAAAGGGTGAAACTAACCCAGTAAATGTTGATGAAGACAGGATTCAGAGTGGGTGGGGTATGTGGGGGGTGGTCACAAAATTCCAAATATTAGAATCCAAAAGTCATCATTCTTTGAAGAAGACCCAGACATAGGCAAGAACATAAATACAAAGCAATCCATCGCTATAAACACTGTATAACTAATTTGTCTATTAGTGCAAAACAGATCAAAAGCACTTTAAAAATATTTGGAGCATTAGAGGAGATTCTAAAATATTTCTGGACTGTTTGGAAGAATAAATGGAAATTAAAAGCTCAATATATATCCTTATAAATTTAAGGCTTAGATATCAACTGTCATTATTTCTGTACCATTCATTATTATTTTATTGTAACTAAATAGATTTTTGAGGGATTTCAGGAATTTATTCCAGTTTTATTTCTCACACTGAATCATAAATTCCTTAATTGCCAAGTTTTCCACTGTGGAAGTTTTCTAAAATCATCTCCTTATTGTTGGGAAAAAGTTACAGTATCTTAAACTTTCTACTGGGGTTCAGATCATGGGTTGAAAATATATGACTACAGTATGAAAGCCTGTCACACTCTGGACAAATAATTTTAAGCTCATCTTAATGTTACCTTTTCAGGCAATGTAATCTCTCTTCTTCTCTAATTTTACCCGTATGTTTTTTGTCCAATGCATGTGTGCCTGTTCAGTCACTTCAGTCACGTCCGACTCCCTGTGACTCTATGGACAGTCGCCCAACAGGTTCCTCAGTCCATGGGATTCTGCAGGCAAATATGGGAATGGGTTGCCATGCCCTTCTCCAGGGCATCTTCCCAACCCAGGGATTAAACCTGTGTCTGCTGCATTGTAGGTGGATACTTTATCAACTGACCCAACCAGGGAAGCCCCTGTTGTCTGATATTATAATGATAATTATTAGCATCACTAAATCACTTATTGAATCTTAAATCCCCCTCAGATTTTAAAACACGAGAATCTATAATAGTATGGCCAGAGTTGGTCACTAATCATTGCAATGAAATGCCATCCCTATAATTTTTATGTTTCCTCTTCAAGTTATTTATTTTTGAAAACACTTTTTATTATTGCAGATATATATTATTTGTAGATGTCTTTAAAACTTGGACACGTGAAATTTAAAATATTTAAAAATTTTACATTGCCTTTAGTCCTACCACTAAGAGATCACTGACTATAAATGCTACTATACCCCCTATATGGGAGAAGGCAATGGCAACCCACTCCAGTACTCTTGCCTGGAAAATCCCCTGGTGGGCTGCAGTCCATGGGGTCGCTAAGAGTCGAACACCACTGAGCGACTTCACTTTCACTTTTCACTTTCACGCATTGGAGAAGGAAATGGCAACCCACTCCAGTGTTCTTGCCTGGAGAATCCCAGGGATGGGGGAGCCTGGAGGGCTGCCATCTATGGGGTCGCACAGAGTCAGACACGACTGAAGCGACTTAGCAGCAGCAGCAGCAGAAGCATACCCCTATATTCCCTGGTTTTTTTTTTTCCTTCCAGTTAAAGGGGGAAGAAAAAAGAGCCAAAATAGTCTACAAATAGGTCATTTCAATATGTGAGTACAAGCAAAAATGGCAGGGAATTACAGATAGGAAAATAATAGAGCAAATAGAAAAATAATAATAGGAAACAATAGAAGAAAATTTTCCTGACATGAAGCAAAAGTGAGTCTTCAGATTAAGACTCACCAAATGTCTACAAAATGTATCAACGGAAAGAGAATTACATCCAATTTTGTAAAAAAATCAGCGTTTGAAAATAATGTTATGAACTATAGCACAGAGACCTCAAGGTAACAGAGAAAGGAAGGAGAGGCAAATTTGTTATACATTTCTTCTTTTCATAAATGCTTCACACAAGGGAACCACATCTGCATATGCTTTGAGAATGAAAAATTGTAATTCAAGGTTTCTAAATAAAGAGAAGCTATGATTCATTCACAAATGAGATAGAAAAAATGTTCTCAGACCCAAAGAATCCCAGAAAATAGACCATTTAAACTTTTGTGAAAAAATTGAGGACATATTCTCACCAAATGAGAAATGAATCAAAATAACAAATGAAAGAACTGAAAGAATATGAGGTAAATAAAAAGAGTGGTGAAAAATGAAATTCATAAACCTTAAGGCTTTTTTTTTTCAAATATTGACCACAAAATATAGTCAAGGAATATAATATACATATCAAAATTATTCTTGAAAATGGAGATTAATAAAGTAAAAGCAGTTTGCCAATAATAATCTAAATTTCAAATTTGAAACTATTGTGAAATATATAGGAAATAGGGAATTGGGAGTAAGAGAGTTGAGTCAACATACTTTACATATGCAACAAAAATATATTATATATTAATGGAAGAGTAGACAGAATACATAACTTTCTAATCACTGGAAAGTAAAGGAAAGAGTAAAATGTGTAAAGTATTTATTAAAAAATTTACTTTTCATTAATAAATTTTAGGGATTTTTCTGACTTTAAATATTTTCTTTGATAGCACCACAGAACATTATATTTAATACTCTCATAGTATTTTAACTTACATCTTATATTTAATGTACTGAATGGGTTGTAAAACTTTATTCCAACCATTTTGTGTCATTTTACAGTCCCACTACCAATGACTAAAAAGGCCTGTCATCTATATGCTAGCTAACATGCTGTTACAAGAAAAATGTACCATCGCATTTTACCTCAGCCACTAAATATTTCATTCATATAGAAGATTTTTCCTGCCTTGAAATAAAAAATTTAATTTTGCTTAAAAATGAGTTAGTGGTATATTTATATGCTGAGTGTATTTTCCCCACAAATAATTTAAAATATGTCTTTCAAAACAGACAAAGCGCTAAACATTTTCTCATTTTAGCAAATGTGGTTTCTGGCCAAAATTACTGTCAGGTACCTTCAAAATATTTGGTAATAATTAATTCAGTTTTGTTTGTTAAGACAAGAGGCCTTTGGTGAAAATACTTACAAAAATAATTATGAATGTGGTTAAGGTAGATAATCACTTTGCAAGTGATATTTCTGATTTTAGTGTGGTCTATTCATATTCAGTATAAATAGAATATATTAGGCTGCAAGTTTTTCAGAAGTCTGTTTTTATTTGTACCTCCTTAGAGGGAGGAATAAAACCAGGAATTATTATGTTTCCTAGAAATGATTTTTCTTTTAATGTGTCTGCTATCATCCTACCACAGTCTTTTCTTTTTCAGGGAAAATGTATAAAAACACATAAAGAAGGCTGAGTGCTGAAGAACTGATGCTTTCAAACTGTGGTGCTGGAGAAAACTCTTGAGAGTCCCTTGGACAGCAAGGAGACCAAACCAGTCCATCCTAAAGGAAATCAACCCCAAATATTCATTNGGCTGAGTGCTGAAGAACTGATGCTTTCAAACTGTGGTGCTGGAGAAAACTCTTGAGAGTCCCTTGGACAGCAAGGAGACCAAACCAGTCCATCCTAAAGGAAATCAACCCCAAATATTCATTGGAAGGACTGATGCTGAAGCTCTAATACTTTGGCCACCTGATGTGAAAAACCAACTCTTTGGAAAAGACCCTGATTCTGGAAACATTGAGGACAGGAAGAGAAGGGATGACAGAAAATGAGATGGTTGGATGGCATCACTGACTTAATGGACATGAGTTTGAGCAAACTGTGGGAGATAGTAAAGGACAAGGAAGCCTGACATGCTGCAGTCCATGGGGTCACAAAGATTAGGACATGACTTAGCAACTGAGCAACTGAAAAACAACAACCTGATATGACACAACGAAGAATGTAAAGAAAAAAAGTAAGGCTCTCAAGTAAAGATAAAATCAAGCAATAATATGGGTTCAGCTCAGTTCAGTTGCTCAGTCGTGTCCGACTCTTTACGACCCCATGAATCGTAGCACGCCAGGCCTCCCTGTCCATCACCCACTCCTGGAGTTCACTCAGACTCATGTCTATCGAGTCAGTGATGCCATCCAGCCATCTCATCCTCTGTCGTTCCCTTCTCCTCCTGCCTCCCAATCCCTCCCAGCATCAGAGTCTTTTCCAATGAATCTACTCTTCTCATGAGGTGGCCACAGTACTGGAGTTTCAGCTTTAGCATCATTTCTTCCAAAGTAATCCCAGGGCTGATCTCCTTCAGAATGGACCGGTTGGATCTCCTTGCAGTCCAAGGGACACTCAAGAGTCTTCTTCAACACCACAGTTCAAAAGCATCAATTCTTCAGTACTCAGCCTTCTTCACAGTCCAACTCTCACATCCATACATGACTACTGGAAAAACCATAGCCTTGACTAGATGGACCTTAGTCAGCAAAGTAATATCTCTGCTTTTGAATATGCTACCTAGGTCGGTCATAACTTTTCTTCCAAGGAGTAAGCATCTTCTAATTTCATGGCTGCAGTCACCATCTGCAGTGATTTTGGAGCCCCCCAAAATAAAGTCTGACACTGTTTCCACTGTTTCCCCATCTATTTCCCACGAAATGATGGGACTGGATGCCATGATCTTTGTTTTCTGAATGTTGAGCTTTAAGCCAACTTTTTCACTCTCCTCTTTCATCAAGAGGCTTTTTAGTTCCTCTTCACTTTTTGCCATAAGGGTGATGTCATCTGCATATCTGAGGTTATTGATATTTCTCCTGGCAATCTTGATTCCAGCTTGTGTTTCTTCCAGTCCAGTGTTTCTCATGATGTACTCTGCATAGAAGTTAAATAAGCAGGGAGACAATATACAGCCTTGACGTACTCCTTTTCCGTGTTGTTCCATGTCCAGTTCTAACTGTTGCTTCCTGATCTGCATACAGATTTCTCAAGAGACAGGTCAGGTGGGCTGGTATTCCCATCTCTTTCAGAATTTTCCACAGTTTATTGTGATCCACACAGTCAAAGGCTTTGGCATAGTCAATAAAGCAGAAGTAGATGTTTTTCTGGAACTCTCTTGCTTTTTCCATNTTTTCACTCTCCTCTTTCATCAAGAGGCTTTTTAGTTCCTCTTCACTTTTTGCCATAAGGGTGATGTCATCTGCATATCTGAGGTTATTGATATTTCTCCTGGCAATCTTGATTCCAGCTTGTGTTTCTTCCAGTCCAGTGTTTCTCATGATGTACTCTGCATAGAAGTTAAATAAGCAGGGAGACAATATACAGCCTTGACGTACTCCTTTTCCGTGTTGTTCCATGTCCAGTTCTAACTGTTGCTTCCTGATCTGCATACAGATTTCTCAAGAGACAGGTCAGGTGGGCTGGTATTCCCATCTCTTTCAGAATTTTCCACAGTTTATTGTGATCCACACAGTCAAAGGCTTTGGCATAGTCAATAAAGCAGAAGTAGATGTTTTTCTGGAACTCTCTTGCTTTTTCCATGATCCGGCGGATGTTGGCAATTTGATCTCTGGTTCCTCTGCCTTTTCTAAAACCAGCTTGAACATCAGGAAGTTCACGGTTCACATATTGCTGAAGCCTGGCTTGGAGAATTTTGAGCATTACTTTACTAGCATGTGAGATGAGTGCAATTGTGCGGTAGTTTGAGCATTCTTTGGCATTGCCTTTCTTTGGAATTGGAATAAAAATTGACCTTTTCCAGTCCTGTGGCCACTGCTGAGTTTTCCAAATTTGCTGGCATATTGAGGGCAGCACTTTGACAGCATCATCTAATATGGGTAGTGGAATACAATATTTTTGTTTTAAAATCTTTAATATTAATACCACAATAGAATGCCAGATAAGTTTTTAAATTGAAGTAAAATTGATTTATAATATTATATTAGTTTCAAGTACACAGCATAGCAATTCAATATTTTTATAGATTATATTCCATTAAAAGTTATTGCAAGATAAGGTCTGTAATTTCCTGAGCTACACAACATATTTTTGTTGCATATCTATTTTATGCACAGTAGTTTGCATCTCTTAATCTCATACCCCTATCTTGCATCTCCCCCTTCTTTTTTCCTATTATAACCTCTAAGTGTTTCCCCGCCCCCATACCTGGGAGTCTGTTTATATCTTACTTTATACGTGTTTAATTTTTTTAGATTCTACATATAAGTGATATCCTACAGTATTTGCCTTTCTCTGTCTTACTTCACTGAGAATAATATTCTATAGGTGCATTCATGCTACAAATGGCATTATTTCATTCTTTTTTTTATAGTTGAGTAACATTCCATTTTATCTATCTAGCTATATATATACATATACCACATCTTCTTAAGTAAATAATCTGTTGATGGGCACTTGGGTTATTTCTATATCTTGGCTATTGTGAATAGTGCTGCTATGAACATTGGGGTGCATGCATCTTTTTTAATTAGTGTTTTCATATATATATATATTCAGAAGTACAATTGCTGGATCGTATGTAAGTTCTAGTTTTAACTTTTGGGAAACCTCTGTATTATTCTCCACAGTCGCTGCATTAATTTACATTCCCACCAACAGTGTAGCAGTGTTCCCTTTTCTGTCCATCCCTCTAGCATTTATTATTTGTAGGTTTTTTGATGATGGCCACTCTGACAGGTGTGAGGTGATATCTCATTGTGGTTTTGATTTCCATTTCTCTAATAATTAGTGATTTTGAGCATGTTTTCATGTTCCTGTTAGTCATTTGCATATCTTCCTTGGAAAATTTCTCTTTAGGTCTACTGTCCTTTTTCAGATTGGGCTATTTGTTTGTTTGTTTGTTTACTGAGTTGTATGAGCCATTTATATATCCAAATATCCAAAGCATTTTGGATATTAATGCTTTGTAGGCCCTATCATTTGCAAATATGTTCTTTAGTAGTATGCCTGTGTTTCTTCCTTTTAGTTCCTTTCTTTTTGGGTATCTACTGTAGGTTTTTGGTTTGTGGTTACATGGAGTTGACATTGACCTGTAACTACATCTACTTGTTTCAATTAAAAGACACTTGCTCCTTGGAAGAAAAGCTATGACCAACCTAGATGGCCTATTAAAAAGCAGAGACATGTTGATGTATGGCCAAAACCACCATAATATTGTAAAGTAATTATCCTCCAATTAGAATAAATAAATTAATTAAAAGTGAAAGCAGAGACATTACTTTGACGACAAAGGTCCATCTAGTCAAAGCTATGGTTTTTCCAGTAGTCATGTATAGATGTGAGAGTTGGACTGTAAAGAAAGCTGAGTGCCAAAGAGTTGATGCTTTTGAACTGTGGTGTTGGAGAAGACTCTTGAGCGTCTCTTGGACTGCAAGGAGATCAAACCAGTCAATCCTAAAGGAAATCAACCCTGAATATTCACTAGAAGGACTGATGCTGAAGCTGAAGCTCCAATACTTTGGCCACCTGATGAGAAGAACTGGCTCCTTTGAAAAACCCTGATGCTGGGAAAGACTGAAGGCGGGAGGAGAAGGGGAAGACAGAGGATGAAATGGTTGGATGGCATCACCAACTTGATGGACATGAGTTTGAGTACCCTCCGGGAGTTGACGGACAGGGAAGCCTAGCATGCTGCTGTCCATGGGGTCGCAAACAGCTGGACACGACTGAGCGATTGAACTGAACTTCTTTCAAACAGATTGTCATTTAAGATCCATACTTTGTACTCCTGTTCTCTCCCCTCCATTTTGTGGTTTTGAAATCATATTTTACATGCTTATTCCTTAGCTGTTAATTGTAGTTACTGTTGCTTTTCTAATTGTCTGTTAATTTCCATACTATCTTATTTAAATGGTTAATCCCCAGTGCTTACTATATGTTTGCCTTTCCTAGTGAGGCTTTCCCTTTCCTATTAGATTCTTACTTCTTTTCCACTTAAAGAAGATCCTTTAGCATTTCTTTTAGAGAAGGTAGAGTACGAATTTTTGGGGGTTTTACTTATTTGCGAAGTCCTTTATCTTTCTATTCTTAATAGTAATCTTTCTAGGCAGAGTATCTTAGGTTTCAGGTTTTTCCCTTTCAGCACTTTGAATATATCATGATACTCCCTTCTGGTCTGCAAAGTTTCTGCAGAGAAATCAGCTGATAGACTTATGGTGATTCCTTTATATATGACTCTGTTTTTCTCTTGCCAACTTTAGTATTCTCTTTAACTTTTGCTTTTTTAATTATGATATGTCTTGGCGTGGGTTTGTTTGGATTCATTCTGTTTGGAATCCTCTGTATTTTCTATCTATTTCCTTTTTCAGGTTTGGAAAGTTTTCAACCATAGTTTCTTCAAATACATTTCAATCCCATTCTCTCTCTCTCCTTTTTCTAGGGTTCCTACAATGTGAATGTTGGTGCATTTAATGCTATCCCACCCAGAAATCTCTTAGACTGTTTCCATTTTTAAAAATTTGCTTTGCTTTTTGCTATTCTGATTGAGCAATTTCCATTTTATTCTATCTTCCTGATCACTTTTTCATTCTTTTGTATCACTTAGTCTGTTATTCATTTCTTCTGGTGTACTTTTTTTTCAGAAATTAGTTCAATAAAATAAAATAATTTCATTTACAATCTTGTTAATCCTTCTGATGTCTTTTTATGCTAGCTATTGACTTCTTCATTTCTGATTGAGTCTTTGTATATTTCCTAACTCCTTGTTAAAATTATCAATGTGTCGTTCTATTCTTTCCCCTAATTCAGTTAACATTTTTACAATCAACACTTTGAATTCCTTATCTGATAATTTCCCAATTTTTTTCCAGGAGTTTTCTCTTGCTCTTTCATTTTGCTTAACTTTCTCTTCCTCCATGAATTTAGGTGAAACACTTACCTATGGTGGTCTTGAAAGCGTGTGCTTAAGTGGATGCTTGCCTATACTGTGTATTCCCAGTGCTTCCCATGAGAAAGCTGGATTTGATGCTGGCAGTCAGTGTGGTAGGTGGGAGGGCTGGTGGTGGAGGGGCTGAGGGCAGAGCCAGGAGTGAGTGCTGAAGCAAGTGGGGTCCATGTGAGTCCTCGGCTTATGCTGACCACAGACAAAGTCTGACCTGTCCCCTCTGCACTGCCTATGCAGCTGCTGGTATTTGTTTCCCTTGCTCCACTCAAACGCAGCCTCAGGTGCAAGTCCCCTTTGTCCCTCCCAACTGTCTCCCTATCCCCAGGCTCCACATGCACCCCATGCTGTGGACCACACTGCAGGGTAGGTGGGCTCGAATAGCCCCTTGACATGTATCAGGAGGAGCTGTGGCTGCTGTCAGAAATCAGGGCTGCAGTGCTTGAGTGAAGTGCCAGCCATGACAAGCACCTACCACTCAGGCTCAACCCTAGGACTGGGTGAGCTCTGTGTCCTGGGGTTGGTTCTTCCTTGAGGGCAAGCCAGTACAAGCTCCTCATGAGTGGAATCCAGGCTTCCCACAGCTCTCCTGTTAATCCCAGTCATGCTCCAACCCTCCAGGGGAGCTTGTCTCCTTGGTGTAGGACCCCAGGACTGGGTGCCCAGCCTGTGGCTCTCACTGCTCACTCCCCAGGGCAGGTGTCTACCTGTGTCATCTCCCTTTTCCTCCAGGTCACCTCCCAGGGGCACAGATCCTGACCTGATTGCTTTCTTTCCTTCCTACCAGATTACAGATTTGTCTTTCTTACAGCTTTGGATGTACAGGAAACTGTGGAAAATTCCTAAAGAGATGGGATACAAGACCACCTTACCTGCCTCCTGAGAAATCTGTTAGCAGGTAAAGAAGTAGCAGTTGAAAGTGGACCTGGAATAATGACTGGTTCCAAATAGGGAAAGGAGTAAGGTAAGGCTGTATATAGTCACCCTGCTTATTTAACTTATATGCGGAGTATATCATGCCAAATGCCTGTCTGGCTAAACCACAAGCTGGAATCAAGATTGCTGGGAGAAATATCAATAATCTCAGATACACAGATGACACCACCCTTATGGAGGAAAGTGGAGAGGAAATAAAGAGCCTCTTGATGACAGTGAAAGAGGAGAGTGAAAAAGTTGGCTTAAAACTCAACAATCAGAAAACTAAGTCACGGCATCTGGCCCCATCACTTCATGGCAAATAGATGGGGAAACAATGGAAACAAGACTTTATTTTTTGGGGCTCCAAAATTACTGCAGATGGTGACTGCAGCCATGAAATTAAAAGATGCTTGGTCCTTGGAAGAAAAGCTATGACCAACATAGACAGCATATTAAAAAGCTGAGACATTACTTTGCCAACAAAGGTCCGTCTAATCAGAGCTATGGTTTTTCCAGTAGTCATGTATGGATGTGAGAGTTAGACTATAAAGAAAGCTGAGCACTGAAGAATTGATGTGTCTGAACTGTGGTGTTGGAGATGACTCTTGAGAGTCCCTTGGACTGCAAGGAAATCAAAACTGTCAATCCTAAATGATCCTGAATACTTATTGGAAGGGCTGTGCTGAAGCTGTAGCTCCAATACTTTGGCCACCTGATGTGAAGAGCTGACTCATTGGAACAGACCCTGATGGTAGAAAAGATTGAAGGCAGGAGGAGAAGGGGATGACAGAGGATGTGATATTTGGATGGCATCACCGATTTAATGGACATGAGTTTGAGCAAGCTCCGGGAGTTGGTGATGAACAGAGAAGCCTGGTGTGCTGCAGTCCATGGAGTCACAAAGAGTTGCACAAGACTGAGCTACTGAACTGAAATGAACTGAACTTGGATGTACAGGAGTCCTGCCAGTTTCCAGTTAGTTTTCAGTGAGAATTGTTCCACATGTAGGTATATTTTTGAAGTGTTTATGGGGGGAAAAGAGCTTCAGGTCCATTCACTCTGCTATCTTGATTGATCTCCAATTGTAGGTAACTTTTGAATTATCTATAAATTTATATGTATGAAATATGAAGGGTACTATTATCGAACATCACAGATAGAACAGTAGTTTAGAGGGCAGTTTGACAATAAATCAAAACACACAACTCCGAAAACATATACATACTGACCTAGCAACACCAGAAAGATACTCTTTATATAAGTGAATATACTCAGTTCAGTTCAGTTCAGTTCAGTCACTCAGTCGTGTCCGACTCTTTGCGACCCCATGAATTGCAGCACACCAGGCCTCCCTGTCCATCACCAACTCCCGGAGTTCACTCAGACTCACGTCCGTCGAGTCTGATGCCATCCAGCCATCTCATCCTCGGTCGTCCCCTTCTCCTCCTGCTCCCAATCCCTCCCAGCATCAGAGTCTTTTCCAATGAGTCAACTCTTTGCATGAGGTGGCCAAAGTACTGGAGTTTCAGCTTTAGCATCATTCCTTCCAAAGAAATCCCAGGGATGATCTCCTTCAGAATGGACTGGTTGGATCTCCTTGCAGTCCAAGGGGCTCTCAAGAGTCTTCTCCAACACCACAGTTCAAAAGCATCAATTCTTCAGCACTCAGCCTTCTTCACAGTCCAACTCTCACATCCATACATGACCACAGGAAAAAGCATAGCCTTGACTAGACGGACCTTAGTTGACAAAGTAATGTCTCTGCTTTTGAATATGCTATCTAGGTTGGTCATAACTTTTCTAGAAAAGTCTAAAAAAATCATCTGCATTCTGCTTAAATACACTGAAGTGTAGTCCTATAATGTGATATTATGTAGCCATAGAGAAGAATAAAGAATGACCAACTGAAAATTATATTTTTATACCACATAGGTTAATAAAAAAGGCAAAACCATGTGGAAAACATATGAAAGGTAAAACTAAATGAAAGAAAATGATATAATCTTTGTGACTTAGCATGGAAACACTAATCAAATGACAAATCTGTAAGAAATGATGGATTTGATTATACTTAGAATCTGAAAATAATATTAAGAAACAGTAATATGCAGTTAAGTGAGAGATAAGAGAGTATGGATGAAGATATTTGCAATGTCAAAAATTATCAAGAAAACAGTGTCTTGGAAATATGGTAGAAGGAACTCTTTCAAATCAACAGGAAAGCTACTTCAACCCCAAGGGAAAAATAGGCAAAAATATAAACAGACAGTGTACTTAAGTGGATATATAACTATTTACAAGTAATGAAATTCGAATTAAAACAACAGTTAAATACCAGTTCATCTTTAACCACCAGAAATCTAGGAAGCTCAGTGGTAGCAGGTAATGTGTGCCTGTGGTAGCTGTCTGCTCTGCTGGTGAGAATACAGATAGACATAACACCTCTGAAGAGCTACTTGGTGGTATTTAGAAAAAATAAATATGCGCATTCCAGATAAATCAGCACGTCTGCTTTTAAGAATGTATACTAAGAAAATTCTCATTCAGGTCCATATGTGGGCATGCATGAACTTTTTTTGTTGTTTTTTTTCCCCAGAATTATTTGTGGAATGATAAATTGGAAACTATAGAGTATTAGTCACTTAGTTGTGTCCAGCTCTTTGCAACCCCACGGACTGTAGCCCCCCAGGCTCTTCTGTCCATGGGATTCTCCAGGCAAGAATACTGGAGTGGGTTGCCAGGCCCTCCTCCAGGGGATCTTCCCATCCCAGGGATAGAACCCAGTTCTCCTGTGTTGCAGGCAGATTCTTTAACACTGAGCCATATCAAAATGCTTATTATTGGGAGTCTGAGTCAGAGAAGGCAATGGACCCCACTCCAGTACTGTTGCCTGGAAAATCCCATGGATGGAGGAGCCTGGTGGGCTGCAGTCCATGGGGTCGTGAAGAGTCGGACACGACTGAGCAACTTCACTTTCACTTTTCACTTTCATGCACTGGAGAAGGAAATGGCACCCCACTCCAGTGTTCTTGCCTGGGGAATCCCAGGGATGGGGGAGCCTGGCAGGCTGCCATCTATGGGGTTTCACAGAGTCTAAGATGACTGAAGCGACTTAGCAGCAGCAGCAGCAGGGAGTCTGAGTGGCTAGAATCATTGGGTATACACTGTGAAGTGCCATGTGGCAGGGAGACAGAAACGGAAGAGATGACATGCAGAAATATGGATGCAAAACAAGTCTGAGGAGGAAAAAGTAAGCAGTTGAATAGTGTAACAATAATATTATACCATTGTGCAGTGTCATACAGTACTATTAGACTGAATTTGACCACTGGTAGTAGTATGCCAGGTCCTTAAGAAGTTAAAAGTACCATTACCACAGATAAATAAGAAAATCAGTAAAGTGAAAATGAAGGGGAACTCAGCTGATATAAAGAACGTTTAAGAGATTTTAGTGAAACTTACAAGGTTTTGAAAAATGTAAGACATGTTTCTGTACCATATGTATAAACATTTGTGAGTATTCTATGTGTGTACATACACACATACGCACATACATACACATATATATCTGTTCATATATACATATGCATACACATGTCTATCACAGATACACATATATGCAGAGTACATCATGAGAAACGCTGGACTGGAAGAAACACAAGCTGGAATCAAGATTGCCGGGAGAAATATCAATAACCTCAGATATGCTGATGACACCACCCTTATGGCAGAAAGTGAGGAGGAGCTAAAAAGCCTCTTGATGAAAGTGAAGGAGGAGAGTGAAAAAGTTGGCTTAAAGCTCAACATTCAGAAAACAAAGATCATGGCATCCGGTCCCATCACTTCATGGGAAATAGATGGGGAAACAGTGGAAACAGTGTCAGACTTTATTTTTTTGGGCTCCAAAATCACTGCAGATGGTGACTGCAGCCATGAAATTAAAAGACGCTTACTCCTTGGAAGAAAAGTTATGACCAACCTGGATAGTATATTCAAAAGCAGAGACATTACTTTGCCGACTAAGGTCCGCCTAGTCAAGGCTATGGTTTTTCCTGTGGTCATGTATGGATGTGAAAGTTGGACTGTGAAGAAAGCTGAGCGCCGAAGAATCGATGCTTTTGAACTGTGGTGTTGGAGAAGACTCTTGAGAGTCCCTTGGACTGCAAGGAGATCCAACCAGTCCATTCTGAAGGAGATCAACCCTGGGATTTCTTTGGAAGGAATGATGCTAAAGCTGAAACTCCAGTACTTTGGCCACCTCACGCGAAGAGTTGACTCATTGGAAAAGACTTTGATGCTGGGAGGGATTGGGGGCAGGAGGAGAAGGGGACAACAGAGGATGAGATGGTTGGATGGCATCACTGACTCGATGGACGTGAGTCTGAATGAACTCTGGGAGTTGGTGATGGACAAGGAGGCCTGGTGTGCTGTGATTCATGGGGTCACAAAGAGTCGGACACGACTGAGTGACTGAACTGAACTGAGAAATGAAGAAGGAGAAGTTACAGCAGATAATGCAGAAACACAAAGGATCATAAGAGACTGTTATGAGCAACTATATGCCAATATATTAAAATATATAAATGTGAAGATATTTGCTCCTTGGAAGAAAATCTATGACCAAACTAGACAGTATTTTAAAAAGCAGACATTACTTTGCCAACAAAGGTCTTTAGTCAAAGCTATGGTTTTTCCAAGAGTCAAGTATGGATGTGAGAGTTGGACTATAAAGAAAGATGAGAACCAAAGAATTGACACTTTTGAATTGTGGTGTTGGAGAAAACTCTTGAGAGTCCCTTGGAATGCAAAGAGATCATACCAGCCAATCCTAAAGGAAATCAGTCCTGAATATTCATTGGAAGGACTGATGCTGAAGCTGAAACTCCAATACTTTGGCCACCTGATGCGAAGAACTGACTCATTGGAAAAGACCCTGATGATGGAAAAGACTGAAGGCAGGAGCAGAAGGGGACAACAGAGGATGAGATGTTTGGATGGCATTCCTGACTCGATGGCTATGAATTTGAGCAAGCTTCAGGAGTTGTTGATGGACAGGGAAGCCTGGCGTGCTGCAGTCCATGTGGTCAGAAAGAATCAGACACAACTGAGCGACTGAATTGAAGTGATCAACCAATAAAATGGACAACCTGGAAGAAATGGACAAAGTTTTAGAAAAGTTCTATCTCTCAAGACTGAACCAGGAAGAAATAGAAATTATGAACACCCCAATTACAAGCACCGAAATAAAAACTGTGATCAAAAATCTCTCCCAAAACAAAAGCCCAAGGTCAGATGGCTTCACAGATGAATTCTGTTGAACATTTAGGGAAAAGCTAATGCTTATATTTCTAAAATTCTTCTAAAAATTGCAGAGGAAGGAACACTTCTAAATTCATTCTACAAGGCCACCATCACTCTGATACCAAAACCAATCAAAGATAACACACAAAAAAGAAAATTACAAGCCGATATCACTGATGAACATAGATGGAAAAATCCACAACAGAATTTTAGCAAACGGAATTGAATACTATGTTAAAAAGATCATACACCATGATCAAGTCCAGTTTATCCCAGGGATGCAAGCAAGGATTCTTCAATATATGCAGATCAGTCTCGTTACACCATATTAACAAATCAAAAGATAAAAATAATACAACACATATGTACCTGTGGCTGATTCATGCTGATATATGGCAATTTCCATCAGCATATTGTAAGGTAATCATTTTCTATTTAAAATAAATAAATTAATTAAAAATGATAATCTCAATAGATGCAGAAAATCTCTTTGATAAACCAGCACACAGTTATGATAAAAACTCTTCAAAAATGGGCATAGTAGGAACCTACCTCAACATTGGTTCAGTTCCATCTCTCAGTTATTTCTGACTCATTGTGACCTCATGGACTGCAGTACACCAGGTTTCCCTGTCCTTTACCATCTCCCAGAACTTGCTCAAAATAGCAGAAAACAGAGTCCTAGAACAGAGAAACATAAGAGAGACACGTGAAACAGTTGAGGAAAGATTCCAGGATATTCCCCAAGGATTGGGTATCAGTTATTGATTGCTGAATGACGAGCCATCACAAAATGTACTTGCTTTAAAAAACAATGTACTTGCTTTAAAAAACAACGTTCTCATCATCAAAAAGCTATAAACAACAAATGCTGGAGAGGATATGCAGAAAGGGAACTTTTGCACTGTTGGTGGGAATGTAGATGGATGTAATCACTATGCAGAACAATATGGGGATTACTTTAAAAACTAGTAACAAATCTAACTTATTACCCAGCAATTCCACCCTGAGTAAAACCATGATTCAGAAAGACACATATACACCATGTGTACACAGATATACAATGTTCACTGTGCACTTTTTACAAAAGCCAGGACACGTATTGAAATGAAAACTGACTTTTTCCAGTCCTGTGGCCACTGCCGAGTTTTCCAAATTTGCTGGCATATTGAGTGCAGCACTTTCACAGCATCAGCTTTTAAGATCTGACATAACTCAGCTGGAATTCCATCACTTCCACTAACTTTGTTCGTAATGATGCTTCCTAATACCCACTTGAATTCACACTCAGGGTGTCTGGCTCTAGGTAAGTGATCACACCATCATGGTTATCTGGGTTGTTAAGATCTTTCTTGTATAACTCTTCTGTGTATTCTTGCCACCCCTTCTTAATATCTTCTGCTTCTGTTAGGTCCATACCATTTCTGTCCTTTATTGTGCCCATCTTTGCTTGGAATATTCCCTTGGTATCTCTAATTTTCTTGAAGAGATTTCTAGTCTTTCCCGTTCTATTGTTTTCCTCTATTTCTTTGCACTGATCACTGAGGAAGATTTTCTTATTTCCTATTGCTATTCCCTGGAACCCATAGTAAAGGCCATATGTGATAAACCCAGAGCAAACATTATTCTCAATGGTGAAAAACTGAAAGCATTATCTCAGATCAGGAACAAGACAAGGGTGCCCACTCTCACCACTGTTATTAAAAGTAATTCAGGTTGGAAAAGAAGAAGTAAAACTCTATTTTCAGATGACATGACACTATACATAGAAAACCTAAAGATACTATCAGAAAATTATTAGAGCTAATCAGTGAATTTCACAAAGCCACAGGATACAAAATCAATACACAGAAATCATTTACATTACTATACACTAACAATGAAAAATCAGAAAGAGAAATTAAGGAATCAACTCCATTCATCACTGCAACAACAACAAAAAAATATCTACGAATAAACCTACCTAAGGACACAAAAGAGCTGTATACAGATAATTATAAGACACTGATGAAATAAATCAAAGATGACATAAACAGATGGAGAAATATTCCATGTTTCTAGGTTGGAAGAAAACTATACCAAATACAGTCTACAGATTCATTGTGATCCATATCAAATTACCAAAGGCATTTTTCACAACTAGAACAAAAAATTTCACAATTCATATGGAAACACAAAAGACCCTGAATAGCCAAATAAATCTTGAGAAAGAAGAATGGAGCTGAAGGAATGAACCTTCCTGACTTCAGCATATACTACAAAGTTATAGTCATCAAAAGAGTATGGTATTGGCACAAAAACAGAAATATAGATCAATGGAACAAGATGGAAAGTCCAGAGGAAAACCCACACACTTATGTATACCTTATTTTTGAGAAAGGAGGCAAGAGTATACAAGGGGGCAAAGATAGCCTCTTCAATAAGTGGTGCTGGGAAAACTAGACAGCTTCATGTAAAAGAATGAAATTAGAACACTTCTTAACACCAAACACAAAGATAAACTCAAAGTGGATTAAACACTTAAATGTAAGACCAGAAACTATAAAACTCTTAGAGGAAAACAGGCAGAACACTTAATTACACAAATCACAACAAGATCCTCCTTGTCCCACATCCTTGTGTAGTAGAAATAAAACAAAAATAAAGAAGTGGAACCTAATTAAACTTAAAAGCTTTTGCACAGCAAAGGAAACTACAAACAAGGTGAAAAGAAAACCTTCAGAATGGGAGAAAATAATAGCAAAGGAAACAACTGGCAAAGGATTAATTTCCAGAATATACAAGCAGCTCATACAAGTCAATACCAGGAAAATAAACAACCCAATCAAAAAAATGGGAAAAAAGACTTAAACATTTTCCCAGTAAAAACATACAGGTGACTAATAAACACATGAAAAAATGCTTGGTGTCACTCGTGATTGGAGAAATGCAAATCAAAACTACAGTGAGGTATCTCCTCATAGTCTTCAGAATGGTGATCATCAAAAAATTTACAAAGAATAAATGCTGGAGAGCATGTGGTGAAAAGGAAACCCTCTTTCATTGTCGGTGGGAATGTAAATTTATAAAGCCACCATGGAAGACAGTATGGAGAGTCCTTGAAAAAACTAATAATAAAACCACCATATGACCCAGCAATCCACTCTAGGCATATACCCTGAAGAAAACAAAATTGAAAAAGACATGTGTTCCAATGTTTGCTGCAGCACTATTTACAAGAGCTAGATTATGGAAGCTACCTGGATGCCCATCGACAGATGACTGGATAAAGAAGCTGTGGTACATATATTAAATGAAATAACAGCCATAAAAAGGAATGCAATTGAGTGTATTTTAATGAGGTGGATGAACCTAGAACCTGTTATACTGATGATGTAAGTCATAAAGAGAAAAACAAATGTATACCAACACATATATATGGAATCTAGAAAGATGCACAGATGAAATTATTTTCAGGGCAGCAGTGGAGACACAGACATATAGAGAACAAACTTATGGACATGGTGCTGGGGGAGGGAGAGGGTGGGATGTATGGAGAGAGCAACATGGAAACACACATTACAATATATAAAATATATATCCAATGGGAATTTGCTGTATGACTCAGGGAACTCAAATTGGGGGTCTGTTACAGCTCAGAGGGATAGGATTGGTAGGGAGGTTCAAGAGGGAGGGGACATGTGTATATCTATGGCTGATTCATGTTGATGTTTGGAGAAGCCAAATAATACTTTAAAGCAATTATCCTTCAATTAAAAATAAGTAAAATTTAAAAAGGAAGGTAAACTGAAAAAAAAAAGAAAAAAAAAAGAAATTAGAAAGGAGTATAAGTAATATAACTCAACATAATAAAGGCTGTATATGACAAGTCCATGGGCTTTCCAGGTGGCACTAGTGGGATAAAACCCACCTGCCAGTGCTCGAGACATGATATGTGGATTCGATTGCTGGGTTGGGAAGATCCCCTGGAGGAGAGCATGGCAACCTACTCCAGTATTCTTGCCTGGAGAATCCCGTGGGCAGAAGAGCCTGGAGGACTTCAGTCCATAGCATCACAAAGGGTTGGACACAACTGAGGCAACTTAGCAGGCATGAAAGCATGACAAGTCTATAGATATCACACTTGATGGCAAAAAAATGAAAGTTGTCTAAGATGTGTAACAAAGGAATATGCTCAATTTCACCACTTCTACTCAACATAATCCTGGAGTTAGAACTGTCACATCTCACCTAGATGACATCTTCACAGCCATACTGTGAAGACTTTTTCTCACTGAAGGCAGTTGATAAAATTTGTAAGATAGGATTGCTCCATCACATGTGTGGTCATCAAGAAAAGGGTATAAGAAACAAGAAAAGTTAAAGAATGACACCATCAAAGGATAACAATATTCCAGTGAGAGACATCAAAGAAATGGACATCTATATGAACAATGAAGGGACTCAGCCATACATATATATGAATCCATCCTCCCCTAAAGCCCCCTCCCATCCAGGCTGGCAGATAACACTAAGCAGAGTTCAGTGGGTCCTTGTTGATTATCTATTTTAAATATAGCAGTGTGTACATGACCTTCCGCAAGTCCTTGACTATCCCTTTCCCCTGGGACCCATAGTTTCATTTTCTAAATCTGTGAGTCTCTTTCTGTTTTGTAAGTAAGGTCCTTTTGTATAATCTCTTTTTAGATTCCACATTTTTTTTTTTTTTTAGATTCCACATTAAGGGAAGTCATATGATGAGAAATGAACATCTATAAATTGCCTGACAAAGAATTCAAAATAATTGTTTAAAGGAGGCTCAGTGAACTACAAGAGAATGGTGACAGACAACTCAGTGAAATCAGAAAAACAATACACGAACAAAAAAAAGTTTAACAAAGAAAATTCATAAGAAAATTAGAGATTCTGGAACTGAAGAACATAAGGAATGAAATTAAAAAATGCAATAGAAAACAGGTTTATCAGGCATTATATAATAGCCAAAATGTGGAAACAACTCATATATCCACTAACTTGTGTAAACAAAAGGCAGAATATGCTTACAATGAGATATTTTCAACCATGAAAAGATATGAATACAGATTCATACTTCAACATACATGGACCTTTGAGCACATTACATTAAGTCAAAGAAACAAATCACATAAGATTATATTTGGTATGAATTTATTTATGTGAAAAATCAAGAAAAGGAAACTACATAGAAATAGAAAGTAGGTTAATGATTTCCAGCAGCTGGGGGAGAGAGCAATTGGTAATAAGTGTGGTGTTTCTTTTTGAGGTAATGAAAATGTTTTGGAATTAGACGCTGGTGATGGTTGTACTGTTCATACTGTTCAAGTGGTTCTCAAGGAAAGAATACTGAAGTGGTTTGCCATTCCCTTCTCCAGTGGACCAAGTTTTGTCAGAACTCTCTACTAGGACCCATCCATCTTGGGTGGTGCTACACGGCATGGCTCATAGTTTCACTGAGTTAGACAAGGCTGTGGTCCATGTGACCAGTTTGATTAGTTTTCTGTGATTGTGGGTTTCATTCTGTCTGCCCTCTGATGGATAAGGGATGCCCACCCTTCTTCCTGATGGGAGAGACTGACTGTGGGGGAAACTGAGTCTTGTTCTGATGGGCGGGGCCATGCTCAGTAAATCTGTAATCTAATTTTCTGTTGATGAGTGGGACTGTGTTCCCTCCCTGTTGTTTGACCTGAGACCAAAGTATGGTGGAGGTAATGAAGATAATGGCACATAGACAACAATAACAACAATAAAACACAAGAGAAATAGCAAATGCAAATTAAGATCAACTAGAGGTGCATCAACACTTTAATATCTTTTTCTTAAACCATGCAATGCCTGCACACAGTAGGCACTTTGGAGCACCACCGCTGGTTCTCCCAACACAGAAGAACTGCTGGCAGAATACTGAAATAAAGTCAATACAGATAAATTGGAAAAAATGCAAAGCCACAGAACTATGGATTGATCTTAAGAACTGAAGAGGACACAAGCACTCTCAGTCATGCCATGTGACATTTTAAAACTTCACCATGGCTGTAAAGATTTGGAAGTCCTAGAGATGGCAATCTGAAAAGAAAAAGAAATAAGAGGATTTCAAAAAGGCAAAGAAGAAGTAAAACTCACTGTTTGTAGGTAACATGGCATAGAAAGTCCTAAAGATGCTACCAAAAATTTACTAGATCTCATCAATGATTCTGCAAAGGTTGTACGATACAAAATTAATACACAAAAATCTCTTCCTTTTCTATACACTAAGAATGAAAGATCAGAAAGAGAAATTAAAAAACAGCCTCATTTACCATCACATCAAAAAGAGTAAGACATCTCAAAATAAACCTACCTAAGGAGACAAAGGAGCAGTGGCTGCATTTGCACAAAAGGGCTGAGAGGAGCTACTCCACATTCAAGGTCACGAGGGGCGGCCATGAGGAAATACCCCTCGTCCAAGGTAAGGAGCAGTGGCTGCGTTTTGCTGGTGCAGCTGTGAATAGATAACCCATGACCAAGGTAAGAGAAACCCAAGTAAGATGGTGGGTGTTGTGAGATGGCATCAGAGGGCAGACATACTGAGACCATAGTCACAGACAACTAGCCAATCTGATCACATGGACCACAGCCTTGTCTAAGTCAATGAAACTAGGCCATGCTGTGAGGGGCCACCCAAGGCAGACGGGTCATGATGGAGAGGGCTGACAGAATGTGGTCCACTGGCGAAGGGAATGGCAAACCACTTCAGTATTCATGCCTTGAGAACCCCATGAACATTATGAAAAGGCAAAATGATAGGATACTGAAAGAGGAACTCCCCAGGTCAGTACGTGCCCAATATGCTACTGGAGATCAGTGGAGAAATAACTCCAGAAAGAATGAAAGGATGGAGCCAAAGCAAAAACAGTACTCAGTTGTGGATGTGACTGATGATAGAAGCAAGATCAGATGTTGTAAAGAGCAACATTGATAGGAACCTAGAATGTTAGGTCCATGAATCAAGGCAAATTGGAAGTGGTCAAACAGGAGATGGCAAGAATGAACGTTGACATTCTAGGAATCAGTGAACTAAAATGGACTGGAATGGGTAAATTTAACTTAGACGACCATTATATCTACTACTGTGGGCAGGAATCTCTTAGAAGAAATGGAATAGCCATCATGGTCAACAAAAGAGTCCAAAATGCAGTACTTGGATGCAATCTCAAAAATGACAGAATGATCTCTGTTCATTTTCAAGGCAAACCATTCAATATCATGGTAATCCAAGCCTTTGTCTCAATCAGTAAAGCTAAAGAAGCTGAAGTTGAATGGTTCTATGAAGACCTACAAGACCTTTTAGAACTAACACCCACAAAAGATGTCCTTTTCATTATAGGGGACTGGAATGCTAAAGTAGGAAGTCAAGAAACACCTGGAGTAACAGGCAAATTTGGCCTTGGAGTATGGAATGAAGCAGGGCAAAGGCTAATAGAGTTTTGCCAAGAGAACACACTGGTCATAGCAAACATCCTCTTCCAACAAAATAAGAGAAGACTCTACATATGGACATCACCAGATGGTCAACACCGAAATCAGATTGATTATATTCTTTGCAGCCAAAGATGGAGAAGCTCTATACAGTCA